>JAABOM020010257.1:0-19646 GCA_011800125.2 Solanum clarkiae | reverse complement strand
GGGGAGATAAAGAAATAGAGCGAACCAAGTACCTGTGTCTTACCCTTTCAAGGAAGGGGAAAAAATGACATTATATATAACATAATTATATATATATATATATATATATATATATATATATATATTTAAATAGAAAATAATTTGAGTTCTTGCTCATATCCTTTGGGTTAACTAATGCACCTGCAATATTTATGGGCTTGATGAATAGAGTATTTAGACCGTATCGTGATATGTACGTGATTGTATTTGTTGACGATATCCTAGTATATTCTAAGGATGAAGAAGAGCATGATAATCATCTTAGAGTGGTTTTGTGAACTCTCAAAGACTATGAATTGTATGCCAAGTTTTTGAAGTGTGAGTTTTGGCTCAAGTTTGTGGCCTTCTTGGGTTATGTTGTCTCGAGTGATGGTATTCGAGTGGATGCTCAAAAAATTGAAGTGGTTAAGTATTGGCCTAAACCTATCTCTCGCACTAATATACGAAGTTTCTTAAGGTTGGTGGTCTACTACCGCAGATTTGTTGAGGGGTTTTCTTCCTTATCTGCACCATTGACCAAGCCAACTCAAAAGAAGGTCAAGTTTCACTGGTCTGATGAATTTGAGAAGAGTTTTAAAGAGTTGAAGACCAGATTCACTATAACACTAGTTTTTACATTGCCCCAAAGTTGGATTGGGTTGTATTATGATGCAGAGAGGGAAGGTGATAGCCTATGCTTCCAGAAAACTTAAGATTCATGAGAAGAACAATCCCACTCATGATCTCGAGTTGGCTGCAGTAGTGTTTCCACTTAAGATCTGGCGCCAATGCTTGTATGGAGTGCATGCAGATGTGTCTACTGACCACAAGAGCTTGTAATATGTCTTCAGTCAGAAAGAGCCCAACTTGTGCCAAAGGAGATTGCTGGAGTTGTTTAAGGATTATGACACGAGCATTCTCTATCAACTTGGTAGGGCTAACATTGTTGATGATGCTCTTAGCAGGTTTTCTATCGGTAGCACTACCCATGTGGAGGAAAGGAAGAAAGATTTGGTTGAGGAAATGCACAGGTTGGCCCGTTTAGGAGTACAACTTAAGGAGAATAATGAAGGCTGCGTAAACGTTTGAAATGGGTCTGCTTCATCTTCGGTGTCAGAGGTAAAGGAAAAGCAAGACCAAGATAATATCTTGTTCTAATTGAAAGAAGTGATTCACAAGCAAAACATGATGGTTTTCTCCAAAGGGAGAGATGGGATATTGAGATACTAGGGTAGATTGTATGTGCCTGATGTTAATGGTATTCGGGAAAGAATCATGGCCGAAGCTCATAGCTCCCGATATTCTATCCATCCTAGATCCACCAAGATATAGCACGACTTGAGAGAAGTCTACTGGTGGAATGAAATGAAGAAAGACATTGATGAATTTGTCTCTAGGTGTCCCAATTGTCAACAGGTCAAGGTAGAGCATCAAAGGCCTTGTAGGTTGGCTCAGAACTTCAAAATTCCAAAGTGGAAATAGGAGATGATCAATATGTATTTTATTACCAGTTTACCATGGTCCCCGAAAGCAACACAACTAGATATGGATGATCGTAGATAGGATGAAGAAGTCATCTGACTTCATGGTAGTCAAAACCACTAACACTGCAGAGGAGTATGCTAAGTTATAAATTCGTAAGATTGTGAGGTTGCATAGAGTTGCCTTGTCTATCATCTCGGACAGAGGAGCCCAATTCACCTCCCAATTTTAGAGATCTTTTCAGAAGGGATTGAGTATCAAGGTAAATAGGAGTACCACCTTCCGCCCTTAGACAGATGGCCAAGTAGAGCGCACCATTCATATCCAACTTTGGAGGATATGTTAAGGGTATGCGTTCTCAACTTTAAGGGAAACCGGGATGATCACTTGCCATTGATTGAATTTTCTTACAACAATAGTTATCATGTAAGTATCCAGATGGTCCCTTATATGGGAAGAGATGTAGATCACTAATTAGGTGGTTTAAGGTTGGTGAAACTAAATTGATTGGACCTGATCTTATCCACCAGTCAATTGAGAAGGTGAAGGTTATTAGAGAGAGGTTGAAGACCAAACAAAGTCACTAAAAATCCTACACTGATCTGAGAAGAAGGGAGTTGGAATTTGTGCTAGATGATTGGGTGTACTTGAAGGTGTCACCTATGAAGGGCGTCACGAGGTTTGGGAAGAAAGAAAATTTAAGTCCATGCTATATCGGACCCTATCAATTTATGAGGAGGATTAGGAAGGTCGCTTATGACTTAGACTAGCCTTCAGTTAGATAGAATTCATCTGGTATTCCATGCTTTGATGCTGAAGAAGTGTTTGGGAGATCCTGCTCTAGCAATCCCTATTGAGAGTACAAGGGTAAAAGATAATCTGTCCTATGAGGAGATTCTAATCAAAATCCTAGACCTTAAAGTTCGTAACCTGAGGAATAAGGAGTTAGCCTCCGTCAAAGTTTTATGGAGGAACCAATTTATGGAAGAAGCTACATGGGAAGCTGAAGAAGCTATGAAGATCAAACACCTGCACCTATTCATGCCAAATGATGATGAGGTCGAAGGTAATGTCCTTATCCTTAACTTAATTGAAGTTTCCACTCTTGAGATATGTGCACATTCTATTCTTGAGTCTAATGTAGAGGTTATAGAGGGTGAGGGATAGTTGAGAGTTCAAGATTTTTAGTGAGTAAAGAGACGAGTCTTGAGTCTACTCGTGCCTAAATCCTACCCTTATTCATCATTCGAGAATGAATGATCCCAAGGTGGAGATGATGTAACACTCTGTGAAATCACTGAAATTCCCCTAGAAAGTAATCGTGCGCATAAAGCATCTTCCCAAGCTCCAATGGAAAATCTGAGACTGTATTTGCGATTAGCATGAAAAATTGAGTGGCAGAATGGCCTTGACCAGATTTTAGAGCAATCGGGTCAGAAAATAATGTTCGCTAATTAATTTCGGACAGTGGGAGCATACGCGCAGGGGACGAAGCGCGTGGGGCACGGACTCAAAATTAAGTTTTTTTAATTTTTGATGGAAAATTGAAAGAAACAAAATTTCATGAAAAAACACATGTTCACACCCTGGAGCGATGCAGACATGTTGTTGCGAAGTCAAAATTTTTAATTCTTTTATGAGAAGGGC
Organism: Solanum clarkiae; assembly: GCA_011800125.2. NCBI lineage: Eukaryota > Viridiplantae > Streptophyta > Magnoliopsida > Solanales > Solanaceae > Solanum > Solanum clarkiae. Next base: position 16,499 of record JAABOM020010257.1, on the reverse strand, counting down.
TTTTTGGTCATTCTACACCCTATCCTAAGTCTTAAAAATGAGTCTAAAGGTCATTTATATCCGATTAAGGGTTTCAAAACCCATTATTCTCTAGTTGTAACTGCGTATCCTTGAGAGAGGAAGAAGAGAGGGCTTGAAGATTCAAGATTAGGGTCAATTCCTTTAAGACCATTAAGTTATTCTTCATTCTAGGTATGTAAGGCTATCCAAAAACATGGGATTGTTCTCCTATGTCCCCCATAGATGGTCATGGATAAGTTGAGAGTCTATAAGTCCCCATACATGATTTATTGAAATATTATCTTTATTAAATTCCTAAAAACTATATTACTTATATGTATTTTCTTAGATTGATGATCAACATAAACTTAATTTACTGTTTAAATAGCTTTCTTGAATTACTACATGAGACTCTACATGATTCTTTTGTTAAAGACTACAATAATGAATTTAGGGGTTGATGTCTAGATCCTTGATAATATACTTGTGCTTGTGTTGTGGTTTGAGTCATGAGCTGAATCTATTGATGATTGATGTTAATGAGATTAATACCCTTAGAGTCTTAAAAGGTTGAATTTAATCTAAAAGGGATGTTCCTAATTTCTTGAGTTGATAGATGATGAGATTAGTTGATGTTCCTTGTCCAAAAGAGATTATGAGAAATCTTGATATTTGATGTTCATGAGCATGTCGAGTCTTGGGGGAAGTATCGAGCACCGCAATGGGTAAGAGTGAGTCCCACTTGCACCAATAACTACGTGGCTAGCATAGCAAAGGATTAGACCATGAAAACAATTGTTTCCTTAGTCTCAAAAAAGGACTTAGTGTTATTTTGGATCCACAGATAGCCACGCCCTTTTACCCTGGCAAGGTAATGGGTTGATACCGTAATGACATCACTTCTTGTATTATTACCAGCTCATAGCTGATGGTTGTAGATCCGGAAAACTCCCAGATAGGTGTCATCGTGATAGTATTCTGATGTTGATGTGATGGTATAAGTATTGATTGATGTCGAAGTGATAGTATCCATTTCTTATTCTAAGATGAGATGAGTATCTGATGAGTTGATGCCATTCCATGTTATACTATTTACATTTAGCCTTTTTACATGTCTTACATTCCACATACTGACGTCATTTGGTTCTGCATCATTTCATGATGCAGATTTAGTAAACAGAGGACCTCAACAGGCGAATTGTTGAGGTTCAGAGATTCCTAGCTTTAGAGACTTGGTGATCCCTCCCTTGCCTTCGGAGGATACTTCATTTTCACATGTATTGAGTTTTTACTTTGAGTTGTGGTAGCCGAGGCCTATCATGGTACCTTCTTAGACAGTAGAAATAGAGGCTTCATAGACATATAGTTGATGGTTTGATGTTTTGGTCTTTCCCCTTTCCTTTTAAATTGATATGTTCATAAATTTCCTTTTTAGTACGAATGTTGATGTCTAGACTTGAGGCCTATGGCCCTATTTCTTGATGTGGATGTGATGAGACAGAACTTCCCACTAGTTTGGATTTGTTTATTCTTATGTTTTCCACTAATCTTTTGACTGAACAAAGGTGATGAGGCCAGGTGGTTCACTCAGGGACTAGCGATAGTCTCTGAGTGTCAGTTACACCTAGAGTACCCTCCCGGGATGTGACATCTTAGTCTAAGCATCTCTTAACAGTATGATATATAGTTTACTCATGTATGTAGCAGTAATAGTTATGGATAATTTGAGAGGCTTTTGATATTTTAGAAGCCTTTGTTAACAAATATAATACGCTACTAAATAATAAAAGTAATTTCTAAAATGAACAAAAAATTAAAGGGAAAACAACAAATTTATTCTTTTATGTAAAGTTATTTAAGTACATATTCCAAGAGAAATAGTTAATAGAAGAAAAGTTGTGGTAGAAAATTTATACTCTTGATCATCAAGATTGAGAACTTTTAGCAACTTAATTAGGTCTAAGAAAATGATTAAAAGCTAGGCTCACGAGCAACTCCTTGAACATCATCAATATGACCATGAAAAAAATTAAACTAATGCACGCAAAAACGTACACATATATCTGATCTATTCATTAACACAAATCAAGAATATAAAGAAGACGACGCAAATGGAAGTTGTGGCTAAAATACATATTCAGTATCACCAAGAAAATGTACTTCTATGGAAAATGTATTTGAAGTAGAGAGATGACAAATAGGAAAATGGGACAAAGACTCCTAACTTATGATCTTTGTTGAGTGATGCAGAAAATGTGAAAAGAAGTAGAAAAGAAAATAATATAAGGGAAGATGAAAGATCAAAATTATTGAGAATAACTAAAAGAATTATGTAACACCGAGTAAAATTACTGTGGGGACCCGAACGTTTTACAACCTTATTGGAGCTTGAAAATTTGGTTATGGAAAGTTTTGGACCAAGGTGACGCTCCATGGAAGCCCTCACGATTCGTGTAGGCTATATGGACCGTGTGGAACCTCCTTGAAGTGCCCCTTGGCCTTGTGTGGGGTGTTGGAGCTTTAAAGTGGAGTTTTAGACTAAGCCACACCACATATGGACTCAACACGTGCCGTGTGACACTTCATAGACCCTGTGGTGGGCCTTAGCCTTGAAATCGCACAATTTTGGAACCAAGAAAAGTGGAACGGACTGTCTCATGGACCGTATGACCTCTTACGGTCTATGAGGTCTCCCGCATAGATGCCGGATTGGAAATTTTCTAAGTATTGGATCACCATCTCAGAACTTTGTTGTGAAGAATTTTCTTAGTTTCCTATTGAGTAATGGGAAGCGGGCTAGTCCTCGAAAATGCCCCGCCGTAAGCTCCTTTGTCGTGGGGGAAAAAAAAGAAAGAGATTTTTTTGAGGTGGCACGGAGGAGTACATGGTCTGTATGGCTTGGCACAAACCGTTAGACCAACTGTATGGGTGTTGGCATCAAATTTTTTGAAGTATGTAATCTTCAAGATCAAGCTAAGCTCACTTTGAAGCCTTCAAGTCAGTCTTATATATGTTATTTAAGGCCATCATGGATCTCCTGAATCAAGCCAAGTTTAAAGGAATTCCATTGGCTAAACTTTTTACAAGAACTGATGGAAGGGTCAAATTTTAAATGGTTATATATCTTATCACAAATGAATTGGGTAGCCTATGATCCACCAAATTGAAGCTCTTTGAGTTAGCTTTCCAATGCATTCAGTTTCACCTCGTTCTAAGTTTGGATCACGAAGTTATGCCCATTTTCGTAAATCCCGTCTATGTAGTGTTTTCTGAGAACTTACTAAGTGAGGTCTCACGAGAGGGTTTCACGGTCAGTGAAAATTTGCACGGACCATGACACCTACTCACGGGACCCGACAAGGAATGTTATTTTTCTTCATTAATGGTTTTTTTTGTAATTGTGACTTCTCCTAAGGGTCTTTTGTTACTTCTTATGCTATCTTAAGACCTCTAAATGACCTAAATTATATTCCTCTCATTCAAATTCATTTCCTACACTTAGAATTATATTCAAACTCTCTCTTAAGAACTCTCCTAAGGTGATTAGTGAGGGATTGTCTTGAAGCTAAGGAAAAAGATCTTTTCTTCATCAAATTTCTTCTTGAATCTATTTCAATAGCTAAGGTATGTGGGTTTGATTTTTGATCCCTTTCGACCAAGAAGATCCAAACTCTTTTCAAGTGATTCTCATAAATTTCAGCTTACATTAAATATGGGTTTTCAAAATTATGATTTATTAAATTCAATTGATGAATGGGCTATGCTTTATTGATGATTTTAAGTTGATTTAAGCCCTAATATGACGGTTTGCATTGAAGTTATGACGTTATGAACGTGCATGTCCTCTTTAAAGCTTGATTTATGCATGGGTAAACTATATTATGACTTAAATGTAAATTTGACTTATGCTTTTACTTAAATTTCATAATGTATTATTAATTTAAGGTTGAATCTTTATTTCCCATGCTATTCTCATCTCATTCATAGCATATGCATACGTGACTATGGTTTTTATCCAAATCATAAAGTGGGCTAAGCCCAATTATGTTTATGTATATGATTTTGATAACATATTGGTTATGAAAAGAATGTGATCATATAAATGTCTAATCTTAAGGCTCTTTGAGCATTTTGGGTAGTTGCACCATCTCATATATGTAAATGATCTATTCCTACGCATGAGTATTACGATTATAAACTATGATTTGGCTTTTGAGCTTAATTATAAATGTATGGGAAATATATTTGGCTTTTGAACCGAAATGTGCATTGAAATGTTTTGAAAAAACTATTGCCTCTTTTGAAAGCACATATATTTAGAAGTATTCATATGGTATGTTTTGACTTAGCACCGATGGATTGGGGAGCCCTTTCCCTTTCCTTGAACTATGTGCCAATCATAGGTATATGTATACGAAAGTCTCCATCTGAAATTGGGATGCCCGTACAGAAGTTCAATACTCCCAAATGGGGATGCCCGTAATGAGAAGCATAATATGAAATATTGTGAAAATCATATCCAAAATGGGGTTTCTTGTAAGGAAGGTTGCTTCATACGAAATGGGGATGCCTATAAGGTGAAATATGGTTTACCGTTGGGAAGTAGACCACCTCTTTACTAGTGAGGGGATTTCATCAGGATTCTAGGTAATAGCTCGCTTGGTCTTACTCTTGTCGATTGAGATCACATCCGCACTATATATGAGAATCATGGCATTTCATGCATCACGGATTTTATGACATATTGTTATTATACTCTTCTTTGGATATATCTCTTTCTATATTATGCACCCTTATCATCTAACATTGAATGTAGGTTTGATAAGTCATATGCATTGCATGGGCACATACATAATACATTCAGATATACTAACACATACTTTTATCCTACATGATCTAACCACGTAGGAACCGGAGATTACCTTCAATCACCATTTGATGGCTAGATCGGATTTGAGATATTTGTTGTGGTGAGTCCTATCTTCCAAGGACAAGCCACCATTCCTCTACCTATGAAGTCTTGTTTATGTTATTTGCATTGAGGGTGAGCCCAAGACATGTCTTGGCCCTCATCCTATCTTATGTTTAGAGGCATAGTGAGAAATCTTGTAGACTCTTGTCGAATCTATGTGTTATGTGTTATATTTGGAGTTTATGATTATAGTTATCTATTTGATATGACTATTATGGATTGATTATGAGAATTTTGATAAGTATGTATGCTTTGATGTGGAAATGTTAAAGATCCTAAGTCCGAACTTACCCCCATAGAGAGAGTCATATTTACCCGCCCCTTAGTCTTTTTGTGCTACGTGTTATGTGAATCCATATTAATCCCTTTTCCTATGATATTCCCATAGCGTGAGCCCTAATTTTTCGTCCCTTAGAACTATGTGTTTACTATTTGTATATGCTTCTGGATCGATGATGTGAATATGGATACTTCGAGGCTTGTTTTTAGACTCTTGGGTTCCCATTCACCATGACACTCCTAGACCCTAGGTTCGGCTCGTGACAAAGATGGTATTAGAGTACTAGGTTCATAAATGGTCCTCGGAGTCTAATGTGCTGCGTCAAGTAGAGTCTTACTCATGGGTGTGAAGCATGCCACATCTATGTATAGGAGGCTACAAGGTGTTTTAGGAATTGTTTCACCTTTTCATAATTCATATCGTGCCTTGGAACGTGTTTTAAGATTTCTTATCTCCATCCCTCCTTATTGAATAGGGAAAGTTACTTTGGTCTTGTAGTGGAATTTAGGGTAGGAAGATTTTTTGGCTGATCTTATAGATGAGGTCACAAGGGAGTTGGCGAAGGATGTGCATTTTTTAACAAGCTTACTCCTTCGGGTATTCGAAGTTTTCTTAGGTTGGCTGGTTATGATGGAAGGTTAGTTGAAGTTTTCTCATCTATTGCATCTCCATTGATCAAGTTGACTCAAAAGAAGGTTAAGTTTGTATGGTCGGATGAATGTGAGAAGATTTTTCAAACATTGAAAGATCGGCTTACATCAGCTCCTATTCTGATTTTACCAGGTTGCCTAGATGGGTTGATGGTGCGTTGTGATGCTTCTTGGATTGGGTTGGGTTGTGCACTTATACAACATGGTAAGATGATAGCTTATACGTCAAGGTAATTAAAGGTGCACGAGCATAATTACCCGACTCACGATCTTGAGTTAGCAGCTGTGGTATTTGCCTTGAAGATTTAGAGACACTATTTATATATGGTGCATGTTGATGTTTTCACCAACCACAAGAGTTTGCGATGTGTGATCACTCATAGGGATTTTAACTTGAGACAAAGAAGATGGTTGGAACTCCTTAAGTATTATGACATGAGTATACAATATCATCCCGGCAAGGCAAATATTATAGTCGATGCTCTTAGTAGGCTATCTATGGTAAGTGTGGCTCACGTTGGTAAAGGGAAAAAAGGGTTGGCAAAAGATGTTTACCATTTGTCTAGATTGGGTGTTAGGTTAGCCGGCTCTAATGATAGGGTATTCATGTTCAGAATGCAGCCGAATCTTCTGTGGTTGTTGACGTTAAGGCTAAGCAAGACTTAGACCCATCATTGGTTGCGTTGAATAGGTTAGTTGCTAGAAATAAGATAGAGGCTTTGTCCTTAGGAGGAGATGGTGTAATTTGGTAGCAACATCGACCTTGTGTTCCAGACATTGATGGCCTTAGGGAGATGATCATGAGTAAAGCCCATAACTCTCACTATTCTATTCACCTGGGATATACTAAGATGTATCAAGATTTGAGGGAAATGTATTGGTGTCCATGGTATGAAGAAGGATATAGACAAGTTTGTATCCCAATGCCCTAATTGTCAACAAGTGAAGGTAGAGTACCAAAGGCCCAGTGGTTTGACTCAAGATATTGAAACTTCTACTTGGAAGTGGGAAGATGTGAACATAGATTTTGTAGTTGCTTTGCCTCGGACCTGAAGACAATCTGACTCAATTTGGATTATTATTGACCATATGACTAAGTCAACTTATTTCCTATCGGTCAAGACTACCTTTAGTGCTAAAGGTTATGCAAGGTTATACATCCAAGAGTTGGTGAGGTTGCATGTTGTACCTAGGTCTATCATATCAAATTATGGCACCCAATTTACTTCTAACTTTTGGAGGTCTTTTCAAAGAGAACTTGGTACTAAGGTGAAGTCGATTAGGGAGAGGCTGAAGATTGCCCAAAGTTTCCAAAAGTCCTATTCGGATGTTAGGAAGAAGGATCTTGAGTTTTATGTTGGTAATTGGGAGTAAGTGAAAGTTTCACCTATGAAAAGTGTAATGCATTTTGGGAAGAAGGAAAAGTTATTTCCCCGGTATGTAGGTCTTTATAAGATTGTTGAAGCGGATTGGGAATGTTGCTTATAGGTTGGATTTTCCTCTGCAATTGAGCTCTAGTCACTCAGTTTTCCATGTGTCTATATTGAGGAAGTTGGTTGGTGATACTAGTGCTATTGTGCCTTTTAAAGGTGTTGAGGTTGAGGAGAACTTGTCTTATGAGGAAGTTTCGATTGATATTTTGGATAAGACAGTGAAGTGGCTTTGCAATAAGGATGTGGCTTTGGTTAAGGTACTTTGGAAAAATCAACATGTAGAAAATGCTATGTGAGGAGTGGAATCAAGTATGATTCGACGATACTTCTATCCTTTCCATATACTCAAGTCTATGGTATTAGGTTCTTCCTATTCTCAATGGTCCTAATTCTTTCACTCTTGAGTCTCATGACATGACATGCATACATGTGCATAAAAATGATTTTTATGATGTTTTAAATGATTTGAATACATTTTGATATGAGTTTTAATGACATGATGATTTTCGAATGATGAATTATGCATTGTACCTTGTGTTCAGATGTTTCATGTTCTAAGTCAAGCTTCTAAGTCAAGCCTTGTTCTAGCACATTCGAGGATGAATGTTCCCAAGGGGGAGCTGATGTAAGGACGTAGATGTGTTATGACCTCATTGGAGCTTAGAAATTTAGGTCCGGAAAGGTTTGGACCAAGATGACGCTCCATGGAAGCCCTCACAGTCTGTGTGAGGCTATACGGACCATGTGGAGCCTCCTTGGAGTGAACTATGCCTTATGTGAGGTGTTGGAGCTTTAAAGTGGAGTTTTAGACTAAGGCACGCCACACATGGATCCCAAACAGTTCATGTGACACTTCATGGGCCGTATGACACTTCATGAACCGTGTGGTGTCCTTAGCCTTGGTATACCACAATTTTTGAACCAAGGCAAGTGGCACGAACCATCTCGCAAGACCGTATAACCCCTGATAGCCCATGAGTTCAACCGTATAGATGCCATAGTGGAAATTTTAGACCTTTCCTAACCCCTCCTAAACTTAAAATATGATCAATATAGGTCATTTTGAGCATAAATAGGGTTTTCACACCCATTCCCAAGTCTTTCTAAGCTTCTAAAAAAGGCTTGGCTAAAGATAAGAGAGGAAGAGCAAGGATTGCGGAGAATTCTTACGATGTCAATTTTCAAAACTCCATACCAAGTATGTAAGCTAAATTAAAACATAAAAATATTCTTCGATGTGCTCCCATAGATGGTAATAGAAAGATTATGAGTGTGTTGAGACTCCATGCATGTTTCTTGAAGATTTTCTTGTTAATTGTATATATACATACATACATATACATACACACACACATACACACACACACACACATATATATATATATATCATAAACTTGGTTTACTGACTTGATGCTTTTACATAAGTTTTTTTCATAAACCCTATATGTTACTTTGTAAAAAAATGCATGAACGAACCTAGGGATTGGATCTAGAGCCTTGAGTCAAGAATGATGATTTCAATTGTGATGTAAGCATGATGTTGAGTTGATAAGAGCTTGATGGTCCCATGAGTATTCATAATTAAACTATACAGATTTGTCTAATTGACTTCCTCCTCATGATTGATCTAAGTGTTGAGCTATTGAGTGAGAATTGAGTTGATGAGATGATTCAGATGATAGGCCGAAATGCCCCATTGATTTTCAGTTAATGAGATGATGTGAGTCTCTATGAGATTAATTGAGATTGATTTTTATGAGCATTGTCTTGGGAGGAATATGGATCACCAAATTGAGTGAGAGTAAGTCCCACTCAAACTCAGTAACTATATCGCCAAGCATAGAAGTGGACTAAGTCCCTTAAAGTCAGACAAGATCCTATTTAGTGGACTACGTCTGTTAAAGTAGGACAAGTTCCTGTCTTAAGGACTAAGTTTGTTAGAGTCGGACATGTCTGCCCTCTTATTGTCCTAAAGCAATAGGACTTGATAAGTTAATTATCCGAATCCATTATGGACTCGAGTTGTTCTTTACCTGGAAAGTACGAAATGGCTGTGGCAACATTAGCGAGATTATTGTAAAATCATTGGCTCATTAGTGATTGTTGTCGGATAAGAGAAACTCCCAGATATGTCTCATGCTGATAGTACTCTGAGTCGAGTTGAAGTTAGTTAATTTGAGTTGATTGATGAGGTTTGATTTGCATTGATGGGTCACTTGTCTACTCTTTTTTCTTGCTTTGGATAGACATTTGACATTCTATTGAGTGTATTTTAAGTTGATGTTATTTCTATAGTATTCTACCTGTATCTATTTCATTAAGCCATTATATGTACTCATACATTTCAAGTACTGATGACCATTTGTACTGCATCATTTTATGATGGAGAGGCAGGTACTAGAGATCGTCAATAGGCACACCGTTGAGGATCTTTGCAGTCGGCTGAGTTGGTGAGCCTCCTGTACTTTGGAGGATCCTCTTTATTTTCATTTAGCCTTCTAGAGTTAGACTTAAGTTAGCTTTATTTTGCTTTGAGGTGGCCATGGGTCTTTTTTTGGCACCAATTGGTAGCTATAGAGGCTTCATAGACTAGAGTTGAGTTATTGATGTTAAGACTTTGTTGAGCTAATTTCTTTCTCACTAGCCTATTTATTTCATATGATATTTGAGACTAGGTTGCCATTATTATCTTAAGTCTTATGCTCATTATTTAGTTATGAAATGAATGAATGTGATGAGACCAAGTGGTCCGCTTGGGGACTAGCAATAGTCTCTGAGTACCGGCTATGTCTAGGGTACCCTCCCTAGGCATGACAAACTTGGTATCAGAGCACAGAGTTCAAGTGTCCTAGGGAGTTTATGAACTCATATCTAGTAGAGTCTTGTTTATGGGTGTGTTATGCACTACACTTTACAAGCAGGAGGCTATAGTACATTAAGAATGGTTACACTTCTTTCTTATTCCAATTAGTGCAATAGAGTTAGACTCTATGAAATCTTTCTTCTAATTTGTGTGTTAAACGCTTGGAAAATTGTGACCAAGCCTCCAAGAAGATCCATTAGAGGAAGAGGGCATCCTTCTAGATAGAATGCCAACTTATATGAACCCCAGAACTAGGATGAACCCATAGGTCCAGTCGTCCCAAAACAGCGACCAGAAGTTGAAATCTTGAATGCTGAGCTTCGCCGGGCCATCCAAACTTTGGCCTAGGCTGTGACAGCAGCAGTTGCTACATAGGGGACAAACTTATAGGATTCTCCAAATACATCTAGGGTTCGTGAGTTCTTAAAGATGAATCCACCTGAGTTCACAGGGTCTACATCCAATGAAGACCTAGAGAACTACATTAATGGGCTCCAAAAGGTGTTTTAGGTGATGCATATGGCTGATGTTTATAGAGTTGAGTTGGCTACCTACCATCTCAAAGGTGTTGCCAGATTGTGGTTTGACTATTGGAAGAAGAATAGAGGAGAGGGAGCCCTAGTACTAACTTGGACAATGTTTGAGGAAGCTTTCTTGGGGCACTTCTTTCTGAGGGAGTTGAGGGAGGCTAAGGTAAAAGAGTTCTTAAATCTTAAACAGGACCTTATGACTGTGCAAGAGTATAGACTTAAGTTCAGCCAGCTATCTCGCTATACTCCGAATATGGTAGCGGATATGACGAGGATAATGGGGTTGTATGTTGGTGGGTTGAACAAAGGGCGAAAGAAGGATAGGAGGGGAGCTATGCTTGTTAGTGATATAGATATTGGAAGGTTGATGACTTATGTACATCAAGCTGATGAGTAGAGGCAGCAAGTTTGGGAAGAGTACAAAATTAACAAAGCAAGGATGTCCAGCCATGAGATTGGTAAAAGAGAGAATGGGAATAGGCGCCGCTTCCAAACAGGACCTTCATCAACTATTGTGGCTCGGGTTCCCAAGGCAAGAGACCTTATAGAATGTATGGTAAACTTTACTTGGGAGAATGTCGTAGAGGGAGTACAAAATGTTACAACTGTGGCCAAATGGGTCACCTTCAGAGGGAATGCCTAATGTGGTCCAACAAATCCCAATTATCTGTGCTAGCACCACCAGCTAGAGGGGATCATAGGGGTACTACTTCGAGCACAGATAGATTGTATGCCATGAAAAGTTGTCTCGGGTTCCCAAGGAAAGAGACCTTGTGGCATATGTGGCAAACGTTGCTTGGGAAAATGTTATGGAGAGAGTACAAGATGTTATAAATGTGGCCAAGTGGGTCACCTTCAGAGGGAATGCCTAATGTGGTCCAACAAAGCCCAATTATCTATGCTAGCAACATTAGTTAGATGGGATCATAGGGGTACTATTTCGAGAACAAATCGATTGTATGCCATGAAAAGTTGTCGAGACCAGGAGAATCCACCAGATGATGTCACTGGTATGTTTTGAGTCATTTCCTATGATAGCTATGATTTGTTTGATTCAGATGCCACAGCTTTTGTGAACCTCCCTTCATTAATAAGTTTATCCTAATTGAGTGAGTTGATAGTGATTGTACCATTCTCGTCCACCATAGAGGTACCACAATTGATCTGCTTGAATCTAATGTGAATGATTTTGATGTTATTTTATGTATGTACTAACCCTTGGCTTTTCATGCCATTTATGATGGTAGTATGTAGAGAATTCAGTTTTAGATGTATAATTGTACTTATTCTGCATGGAAAGTTAGTAGTTTTGAGGTTTCGCCAAAGGGAGAGATAATGAGTTCCTTTAGGTCCAGATAATGATGCTAATGTTAATAGACTGAGAGTGAGGGTAGATAAAGAGGAGTGAATGTATCCTTGTTGTGCTGCTAGTGTTGTACTTATGTCCTGTAGAGATACAGATTAGGAGGAGGGGAGAGATGAGACCTTATGACATGCAATAGATTGGTAAGAGTATGTTGGTGTGTCTTTGAGTTGGAGCTCATTCAATGGTGGAGGTAGAAGTACTAAGTAGGCTTGAAAATTCTTAGATGTAGTGAAGTGGTCAGAGTGATAGGCTTGAATGTGTGGTTGTTATTATGCGAGTATTAGTGAAAGACAATTGAAGACTTTGTGACAAGGGTTTCAAGTAAGAGTAGTGAAGTAGTGAAGAGGACTACTGACCTTTCAATAACAGTCCCTGTGAAAGTATAAAGCTTGAGTATTGAGAATTATCTTTGTAGGAATATGATCATCTTACGAATAGCACCTTGAGGCTTAGAAGTAGGCTTGAATAGAAAAGGGAGGATGTGGTTAGGTGGATATTTGAATAAGAGCTACGAGCCTAAATTGATGAAGTTTATTGCCATGAAAAGGAGTACAGTTAAGATGAAGTGCTAAGCTTGAGAGTTATCCATAGAGTCTTATATATCATGATGGTCCCATTCTTGATTAGAGTCAGTGACTTCCTTCTTGAATTCGAATTACTGATTGTCGAGGTGTTCAAATAATCCAAGTTGATTTAGTCCCAATGCTCCATTCATGCATGATGGTGAGAACGGCTAAGATAATATCTCTACTCTTGATCTAAACTGAGTTGTCTATTCTTACGTCTGAATAAAGATTGTTAAGATTGATGAGGAGTCGAGAGTTTGATAATTGAGTGAGTGTTGAGAGAAGCTTTTATTATTATTTGTTCCTTGATGTCCATTCTTACTCATTATTCGAGGACGAATGAATCCAAGGAGGTGATAATGTAACACCCAGTAAAATTACCAAAATACCCTATGATGAGAGATGCGCACACAATGCGTCTTAAGCTCCGATGGAAAATTCAATCCCGAAAATGCGATTAACATGAAAAATTGTGTGGGAAAAAGGTCTTGGTTGATTTTTAGAGCAACCGAATCATAAAATATTTTTTCAATGCAAAAATGATTTCCAAATATGAGTATGCGATGCGCACCTGACGCGGAGTTACACTTAGACTTGGTCCTAATATTTCTAAGGAATTAGAAAACTCGATCGGAGAATTTTCGATGAAAAAACCCCCAAAATGGCCAAGTCCACATTGTGGACTTGGTATGCCAAAGGTGAAATTTCCTAGTTTTCCATGAGTGGCATTCAAGGCCTTTCTCAACTCCTCGTAAACTTAAAATACGATCAATATAGGTCATTTTGAGCATAAGTAGGGTGTTAACACACATTCCCAAGACATTCTAAGCTTCTAAAAAAGGCTAGGGCTAAAAAGAAGAAAGGAAGAGTGAGGATCGAGGAGAATTCATTATGAGGTTCATTTTCAAAACTCCATATCAGGTATGTAAGGCTAAACTAAAACATAGGAATATTCTTTCATGTACCCCCATAGATGGTAATAGAAATATATACATATATATATATATATATATATATATATATATGTATATGTATATGTATATGTATATGTATATGTATATGTATGTATGTATATATATACATAATTTCATATGTTGATGATCATCATAAACTAGATTTACTAGATTTACTGATTTAATGCTTTTAGATGAGTTATTTTAATAAACCCTATATGTTACTTTGTAAAAGAATGCATGAACGAACCTAGGGAACGGGTCTAGAGCTTTGAGTCGAGAATGATGATTTTGATTGTGATGTAAGCAAGATGTTGAGTTGATAAGAGCTTGATGATCCCATGAGTATTCATAATTGAACTCTAGATATTTGTCTAATTGACTTTCTACTAATGATTGATCTACGTCTTGAGCCACTGAATGAGAATTGAGTTGATAAGATAATTCAGATGGCCGAAAGGCCCAATTGAGCTTGAGCTATAGATGATGAGAGTCTCTATGAGACTAATTAAGATTGATTATTTTATGAGCATTGAGTCTTGGGAGGAGTATCGAGCATCGAATTGAGTGAGAGTAAGTCCTACTCAAACTCAATAACTACGTCGCCAAGCGTAGGAGTGGACTAAGTCCATTAAAGTCGGACAAGCTCCTATTTAGTGGACTAAGTCCGCTAAAGTCAGACAAGTTCCTATTTTGAGGACCAAGTCCATTAGAGTCGGACATGTCCCTCTTTTATTGTGCTGAAATAATAGGACTTGATTTGTTAGTTGTTCAGATCTATTATTGATTCGAGTTATTCTTTACCTGAAAAGTACGAAACGGTTGTGGCAACATTAGCGGGAGTGTTGTACAATCCCTGGCTCATAACTGATTGTTGTCAGATAAGAGAATCTCCCAGATAGGTCCCACACTGATAGGATTCTGAGTTGAGTTGAACTGAATTGAGTTGAGTTGATTAATGAGGTTTGATTAGTATTGATGGGTAATTTGTCTACTTTTTATTCTTTCTTTAGATAGACATTTGGCATTCTGATTGAGTATATTCTAAGTTGATGTTATTTCTATATTATTCTACCTATATTATTTGTACTACATCCCTTGATGATGCAGATGCAAGTACTAGAGATTGTCAACAGGCACACCATTGAGGATCTTTGTAGTTAGCTGAGTTGGTGAGCCTCCTTTACTTCGGAGGATCCTCTTTATTTTCATCTAGCCTTGTAGAGTTAGACTTGAGTTAGCTTTATTTTACTTTGAGGTAGCCATGGGTCTGTCATTGGCACCAACTGATCATGATAGAGGCTTCATAGACTAGAGTTGAGTTATTGATATTGAGACTTTATTGAGCTAATTTTTTTCTACTAGCCTATTTATTTGGTATGATATTTGAGACTTGGATTGTCATTATTATCTTTAGTCTTTTGCTAATTGATTAGTTGTTGAATGAATGAATGTGATAAGGCCAAGTGGTTCGCTTGGGGATTAGGAATAGTCTTTGAGTGCCGGCCACGTCTACGGTACCCTCCCGGGACATGATAAATTGACAATGTTATAACTAAAGAATTGAATAGGAGAAAAACTTAAATTAAAGGAAATTGAATGGAGAAATGAAACGAGGAAAAGAAGTTGCAGGTTATTTGAAGTCCAAAAGTCCATGTAAATTAATAAATTAAATGAATTTAATGTCTAAAGCAACTCGTGAGAGGATGTTTCGAATGAAGCAAGATTATACCCGTACAATTGAAAATCCTTCAATTATTTAATTTTTCCATGTTCTAAGATTCATTAAATAGCAATGAAAAGTATGATTGTGACCTATAATGTATGATATTTTCGTTGCAACTCTTCCATTTCTTCATAATTTTGGAACAAGAAAGAAAAGATTGTTTTCCAAGTGAGTAAGTTTGCAATAAATTAATAATAACTAAGAAATTTATAATATCATAACTAAGGGATTAAAATCTAATAGTTCAACTTCTAATCTTGCTTAAGAAAATAAAAGCAACCTTTTGATTCTTGTAAAAATGCAGTTATAATTCAAGCAAATAGACAACTTTTGGCTAAAGAGATATAACGTATGACTTGGATAGTAATTAAAATGAGACTGTCGAACTTCTCAAAAATAAACACACATAAAAAATTGGTGAAACTTTCATTTACTCACCATTTATGTGATTTTAATATCATCATTTAACTAAATATTTTAATTTTTAGATAATTAAATATTATTGTTTAATATTTAATTAGATATTTTATCGTAATTCAATTTAGAATAGGAGTAAAATGGTAATCCAACTTTTGGGTTAGAAGCTTCCTACTTTTAATATAACTAGATTTGGACACGTGCATTGCACGTCTTTTCAAATTAATTGATACAAAATATTATAAAACTAGCAATATAAATAAATTAGAATAAGTATATCATGAGTTACACAAAATTTAAAGAAAACATACAAATCATGATAATACTATTCGATCACTTGTTGTTACCATTGGAACCATACTTATACATGAATTGCCACCAAATGAAATTGAAATAATATTCCTTCATTTTGTGGGAAGTAAAGTTAATCGTTATAACCTTCTCGTATAGAGTTTCTATTAATATATCAACTATTCAACTTATTAATTTTCTTATTATTGATTCTTCAAGAACACACTGTACAACTATAGATATCAGCAACTCGAAAAATTTAAGGCATGATCAAAAGTTAGAGTAAATTGCTTCAAGTACAACTCAGGCTAGTGGCTAAAGCTCTGATTATGTTATTGAATTGAGAAAGTTTTTAAAACTAAATTACTCATAACAATAGAGGATGGAATTTATGAAATAAAAAATATATACATGATAATGTACAAGTTCATGAATTTAGTAGGTTAATATTG
>JAABOM020010246.1:0-19646 GCA_011800125.2 Solanum clarkiae | reverse complement strand
TACATCCATCACGAGAAGCCTATGTTGGGTGGAGACATTTTCGCTTGGAATAACTTTGCAATCCTTACAAAGACCTCGCAGAAGCAAAATAAACAAGAGGTATATATAAAGGGAAGTGGGACTAAGGGAAGTCTTGATATTCATAAAAGCATAAAAGAGTCAAGCGCATCGCATAATTGCATCAAATATCCAACAACACCTCTAACATGGAATGGAGCGGCGGCCAAGACACTTTTCGGGCTCACCCTCACAGTATAAAGTGTTCAACATAGAGAAACATCAAATAGAAAAAGTAGCATAGATAGTGTCCTCGGACTTGAGGGCTCACCAAAGCTTATCTTCCAAAGTACCAAACTAGCCACATGGAGGATGATCAAAAGGTGCTCCGGTCCATACATGGTAATATCATATGGGCATAGAGAATGCATTAGTACACTTAACTGTACTAAGTATGTAGGATGCAATGCAACAAGACATAAGCCAACATAGTTAAAATTCATAATCATAGATAACGGATAAGTATAATATCAATATGGCATGCATGATTGATGCTTTAAGTAAAACATGCTTGTAAATCATACAACTTGCATAGTACGTATTACGTAGGTGGGAAGAGACCATAATCGACATATACCAAGTGAACTACTGATTGGAATCCAAGACAATTCACCCCTTATAAGGTGATTGAGGCATGTCACCCCCTCAACAAGGTGATTGAGGCATGTCACCCCCTCAACAATGTGATTTAGGTATGTCAACCCTCAACAAGGTGATTGAGGCATACCATCCCCTCAACAAGGTGATTGAGGCATGCCACCCCCTCAACTAGGTGATTGAGGTATGTCACTCCTCAACAAGGTGATTGAGGTATGTCACCCCCTCAATAAGGTTATTGAGGCATGTTACCACCTCAATAAGGTTTGGTCTACTTGCACATCATAGATACTTTTCATGAATTTAATACATACATGCAAGCCCTTACATAATCTTCTTCCGTTCGAAGAAATGATTCATCGAAATAATGAGTCACCATTAATATCGACACATCTGAGATCGCCAAATGCTCATCATGAATTCAATACATACATGCAAGCCCTTATTCATCATATAGACACTTGACTTATAAATCATTTAATAGATCATCAATACCATGAGATTCCTTGTCATGACATTTTATCAAACACTTGATGGGTTCATAATGCTTGTTCAAAATGATGCAATCCAAGAGTGAAATAATATGAGAAAAGTCAATGCAAGTCAACCCACAAACATATAGTAAAACCATCACATTGGGTATCTTGAAATCCATCATCAAATCTCATAATAGATCGTATTTTCATAGCTCAAAACATGTATAGTCTCAATAGATAACAAATTGATGGTATAGACTTGAAATAGATAGACATGTATAATTAGTCAACATTTCATAAAACCCTAACATAATTTATAATCATAATCCATAATAAGAGATATAAATAGATGATACAACTTAAAACATGCAATTTTCATAAAAAAGAAGATTGGGCTCCGTGGGTGAAAAGACCCAATGGATGAAACCCACATACCTCAAAGTTGTGTTTTCTTGAGATGAGCTTGAAGAGAACTTAAAGCTTGAAGAGAATCCATAAGTTCCAAAGTTAAGCTTGAAATCCTTAAAATTTGAATGGGATATTTAGTTTATGTCCTGGAGAGGTTTTTATAAGAGTTTTGAGTGATATAGAGGTGAAAAATGGTTAAGTATAAGTGTTTTTACACATAAGTCGGCATGGGCCTATGAGCCCAATGCCCTTGGCGGAAACAAGAAAATCAAGGAAAAATTAACATTTTCCGCATTTGGTCCGTTATGTGTACCCAACGCAAAGAAAAAATTAACACTGATCAGCGCCCCTTGCACGTCGCGGCCAGGGCACGAATTCTCTCTGAATCATGAATTAGCAAAATTTATTTTTCACTACGGGTCCTTTAAAATCTGTTTTATACACATTTCCCACTCAATTCTCCCCCTTAATCGAGTATATGATGTCAGATTTTCAATAACACACACGGATTTTGAGATATATATAAATTACGATAATGGGCATTTCCGAAGCACACTTTGGGGCGTTTTAATATCTCCTCCTTGAGAATGTTCATCCCTAAATGTCAAAGAAATATTCATAAGAGAAGTAATCATGAAGATTTCATCCCGACATGAATGCAAAAAATCACTTAAATATCATCTTCATAAATTCTCAACATGAGTGTCAAAAATCACCATAAACTTGTTACCATGAACATAAATGCATGCAAAATGACATAAAGGATGAAACTTAAGACTTGAAATCATATAGGAGACTTAAATTATTACCTTCAGCTCTAGTACAGTGGAAGAGATATGGGTATCTCTTTCTCATGTCCGCTTCGGCTTCCGTTGTTGCACTTTTAACTTGTTGGTTCCTCCAAAGGAGCTTGACGGAAGCTACATCTTTATTTCTAAACCTCTTTACTTGTCTATCCAAAATCTCCGACAGGACCTCCTCATAGGTCAAATTATCTTCTACCACACCCACAACATCTAAGGGCACTATAGTACTTGGGTCACCCACACACTTTCTCAACATGGATATATGGAAAACCAGATCAACCATATTAATCTCCATAGGCAACTCCAACTTGTGTGCAACCTTACCAACCCTCCTCAAAACTCTATAAAGACCCATAAACCTTGGGCTCAATTTCCTATTTTTTCCAAATCGAACCACACTCTTCATAGGTGAGACTTTCACGTAAACCCAATCACCAACCTTAACCTCAAGATCTCTTTTCCTCACATCTGAGTAGGACTTTTGTCTACTTTGGGTTGTTTTCAATATCTCCCTAATCAACTTCATCTTCTCCAAGGCTTCCATGACCAAATCAAAACCTAGAAAAGCCATTTCCCCCACTTCAAACCACCCAACCGAGGATCTAGAATGCCTACCATAAAGAGCTTCAAAGGGAGCCATACCTATGCTTGAGTGGTAGCTATTGTTGTAAGAAAATTCAATAAGTGGAAGATGGTCATTCCAACTACCCTTAAACTCCAAAACACAAGCTCTAAGCATATCCTCAAGAGTTTGGATAGTCCTCTCGGCTTGACCATCCATTTAAGGATGAAAAGCCATGCTAACCTTAACCTTTGTACCAAGACCTCTTTAGAAGGACCTCCAAAAGTGAGAAGTGAATTGAGCACCATGATCCGAAAAGATAGATAAGGGTACTCCATGTAATCTAACCAACTAATGCATGTATAACTCAGCATAATCTTCGGCATCATAAGTAGTATTGACCGCTAAGAAGTGAGCCAACTTTGTCATTTTATCCATAACAACCCAAATAGAGTCAAAACATTTCCTAGTCTTAGGCAACCCAACCACAAAATCCATGTTGATCTTTTCCCACTTTCAAGTAGTAATTTCTATATTTGGGCAAGGCCACCCATCCTTTGATGTTCGGCCTTCATTTGTTGGTAATTTTTACATCTGGATATGAACTTTGCAATGTCCATCTTTATACCACCCCACCGATGCACCTATATATCTTTGTAGAATGGGGGTAAATGGAATAGGATGAGTTATGGGCCTCCTTCATGATCAATTCTCTCAAGTCATCCACATTTGGCACACACAATCTACCTTGGTACCTACGGGCACTATCTCCCCCTTGGTAATAAACCTCCACTTTACCGTCTTTCACCAAGGCCTTCAATTCTAGCAAGGCAGGATCAAGATCTTGTTTTGTCTTTACCTCCTCAATCAAGGAAGACAAAGAACCATCAAAAACCATTATACCACCATTCTGAACTTCATCCAACCTAACCCCAAATCTAGCCAACCGGTGAACCTCTCTAGCCACCTCATTGGCAACATCATCAACATGAGCTAGACGACCCATAGGCATCACACTTAGATCATTGTCCATAACATTAACTTTGTTGGGATGATAATGCACACTCATATCATAATCTTTAACGAGTTCTAACCACCTTCTTTGTATCAAGTTAAGATCTTTTTGGGTGAACACATATTAGAGACTCTTATGGTTAGTAAACACATCAACATGAATTCCATACAAGTAGTGACGCAAAATTTTCAAAGCAAGTACCTTGATTGCCAATTCAAGATAATAGGTGGGATGACTCTTCTCATTCACCTTAAGATATCTAGAGGCATATGATAACACCTTACAATATTGCACCAATATACACCCTAAACCAAGTATTGAGGAGTCACAATATACAAAAAATCCTTCCAACCCTTTCGGTAGAGCAAAGATAGGAGAGGAAACAAGGTGATTGAGGCATGTCAATCCCTCACAAGGTGATTGAGGCATGTCAACACCTCAACAAGGTGATTGAGTTATGTTACCCCTTAACAAGGTGATTGAGGCATGTCACTCCCTCAAAAAGGTGATCAAGGTATGTTACCCCTCAACAAGGTGATTGACGCATGTCACCCCCCTTAACAAGATGATTGAGATATGTCACCCCTTAACATGGTGATTGAGGCATGTCACCCCCTCAAAAAGGTGTGGTCTACTTGCACATCATAGATATTTTTCATGAATTTAATACATACATGCAAGCCCTTAATCATCATATAGACACTTGATTTATAAATCATGTAATAGATCATCAATAGCATGAGAATCCTTATCATGACATTTTATCAAATGCTTGGAGGGTTCATATTGCTTGTTAAAAATCATACAATCTTAGATTGAAATAATATGAGAAAAACTCAATGCAATTCAACCCACCAACATATAGTAAAACCCTCATGCAGAGTACTATGAAATCAATCATCAAATCTCATAATAGATCATAGTTTCATAGTTCAAAATATGCATAATCATAATAGAAAAAATCATAATCATAAATATAAGCTTGACATATATAGACATGCATAATCAATCATTTCATAAAACTCCAACATAATTTATAATCATAATCCATAATAAGAGATACCCATAGATGATACAACTTAAAACATGCAATTTTCATAAAAAGAAAGATTGGGCTCCATGGGTGAAAGGACCCAATAGATGAAATCCACATATATCAAACTTGGATTTTCTTGATATGAGCTTGAAGAGAACTTAGAGCTTGAAGATAATCCTTGAGTTCCAAACTTAATCTTGAAATGCTTGAAAAATGAATGGGATATTTAGTTAAGTCTTGCAGAGGTTTTTATGAGAGTTTTGAGTGATATAGAGTTGAAAATTGGCTAAGTATGGGTGTTTCTATGCATAGGTGGGCATAAGGACATGACCCCAATGTCTTTGGATGTCAAAGGAAAATTAAAGAAAAATTAACACTAGTTCGCAATGCGAATCCAACACAAAGACAAAATTAACACTAATCCGCGCCAGTTATTAAAAGATCAGCTTACATCGGCTCCTATTTGACTCTATTGGATGGCTTGGATGGGTTTGTAGCATATTGTGATGTTTCTCAGATTGGGTTGGGTTGTATGCTTATGCAACATAGTAAGGTGATAGCTTATGCATCGAGGCAACTGAAGGTGCATGATGACAATTACTAACCTCACCATCTTGAGCTAGCAGTTGTGGTATTTTCTTGGAAGATTTGGACACACTATTTGCATGGGGTATATGTTGACGTATCCACCGAGCACAAGAGTATGGAATATGTGTTCACTCGAAGATATCTTAACTTGAGACAAAGGAGGTGGTTAAAACTCCTTAAAAACTATGACATAAGTGTAAAATATCATCCCAGAAAGGTGAATGTTATAGCCGATTCTCTTAGTGGGCTATCTATGTGAAGTGTAGCTCAAGTTGATAAAGGGATGAAAGAGTTGGCATGTCTAGGTTGGGTGTTAGGTTGGCCGACTCTAATAAGGGTAGTATCATGTTCACAAAAGGGGATGAATCTTCTGTGGTTGTCTATGTCAAGGCTAAGTAAGATCTAGACCCATCGTTGGTTGAGTTGAAGAAGTTGATTGTCGAAAAGGACTTTGGAGGTCTTTTCAAAAAAGGACTTGGCACCAAGGTGAAGTTCAGTGCCGCTTTTCATCCTCAAACAATGGACAAGCTGAAAGGACAATTCAAACTATGGAAGACTTGTTGAGGGCTTGTGTGTTGGAGTTTAAGGGTAATTGGGATGATCATATACCACTCATTGAGTTCGCTTATAACAATAATTTCATGCTAGAATTGGTATGGCATAGTTTGAAGCTTTTTATGGTAGGAGATGTAAATATCCGTTTGGGTGGTTTAAGTTGGGAGAGATGTCCTTCATTGGCCCGTATTTGTTGTTGGAGGCTATGAAGAAGGTGAAGTTGATTACAGAGAGGTTGAAAACGGCTTAAGTCATCAAAAGTCTTATTCGGATATTAGAAAAAGAGATCTTGAGTTTTATGTTCGTGATTGGGTGTATGTGAAGGTCTCACCCATGAAGGTTGTAACGTGTGTTGGTAAGAAGGGCAAGTTGAATCCCCAGTACATATGTCCTTATGGGATTGTTGAGCGGATTGGAAATGTGGCTTATAGTTTGGATTTGCCTCCGGATTTGAGTTCTAGTTAACTGATTTTCCATATGTCCATGTTGAGGAAATTGATTGGTAATCCTAGTACTATCATGTCTTTCGAAGGTGTTATGGTTAAGGAGAACTTGGCTTATGAGGAAGTCCTGATTAAGATTTTGGATAAGCAAGGGAAGAGGCTTTGCAACAAGGAGGTGGCTTTAGTTAAGGTGCTTTGGAGAAATCAATGTGTGATGGCCGGTGGAGTTGGACATGATGAAGCGATATCCCCATCTTTTCTAATCTACTCAAGCCTAAGGTATTAGGTTCTTCCTATCCTAAGTGATCCTAATTCTTTCACTCTTGTGTTTCATGTTTTGACATGCATACATGTACACAAAAAAGATTTTTAAGATATTTTGAATGATTTGAATATGTTTTGATATGAGTTTTAATGACCTTATGATTTTCAAATGATGAATAATGCATTGAACCTTGTATTTGAATCTTTTATTTTCTAAGTCAATCCTTTCAAACCTTGATGTAGCATATTCGAAGATGAATGTTCCCAAGGGGGAGATGATGTAAGGACCCAAACTTGCTATGACTTTTATGGTGCTTGGATTTTGGTTCCGGAAAGTGTTTCACCAAGGGATGCCTTATGGTCACCTCCACGGGTCGTGTGGCTCACCACCACGGGTCGTTTGGCTCACTATGAGCCTTATGGCTCTCTATTGTGGTTTTTTCTCTCGTGATAGTTAGTTTGTTTGTTTATTTTTCTCATTGATTATTACAACCCCCCTTTGGGAGATTGAGTCTGTTTACTACTTGGATTGCATATTGGTGAATTTGTCTTGATTCTATATATTCCTTGTGGGTTCGACCTACCTTGGTTATGTTCTATTTCTTGATAGAGACATCTTTATCCTCTAAAAAGGAGGTGTAACTTTCACGACATCAAAATTTTACCATCGTTGCTGGGGAATACGGCTAGACCTAGTAAATTCACTAGTGATTCGAGTGTTAATCCTTAGTTCCCTATATTTTACTTTTATTTTTTTTCTTTGCAGGGTGTAAGAGTAGTATATGCCCAACACTCATAATCAAGACAAGCCCTTAACTCTATCTGATCCTGAGATCCACAGAACTATAAGAAGAATGGCCCAAGACAACCGAAATAATGCGACTCATGTAGCCCTAAGTATGAACAACAATAAAAAGGATCGGAATGAGAACGCACCTCCTTTGGAGGACATTCCACAGTCTCAGGAGTTCAACGCTAATGCTTACCAATGGAATTAGTATAGGTTAAACCCCATAGTTGTGGATGTGACTTGAGTTATTGTGTTTCCACCATTATCGGCTAACACAAAGTTCACAGTCTCTAGTTGGTTACTTCAGATGGTGCAGAACCATGGGTTATTTATGGTGTTACCATCAGAGGATCCACATAGTCACTTGCATAATGTGCATTTATTTATAAAAGTGTGATGAGGACACAAAATCTATCTGTGGATGTTGTGGGACTTTGTCTCTTTCAATTGTCTCTTATAGGCAATGTTGCATAGTGACTAGTTGAGCTCTTACATATTTCAATCACTAGTTGGGAAGATTTACAGAAGGCCTTTTTGGAGCAATACTTCCCTAAGTTGAAGAAGCTCAAGTTGAAGGACCAAATTAAAAACTTTAAGCAACTTTCTGGTGATGCGATAAGCACTTATTGGGAGCAGTTTACAAAATGTCTGAGGAGCATCCTTGACCACAAGTTAGTTGATGATGCCTTGTTAGAGATCTTCTACCGTGCCCTTGATTAGAGAAGTTAAGCCTATGCTAACATTATCATCGGGGGCATGTTTATAGATTAACCATTTGCAAGGATTTCAGAACATATGGAGCAAGTGGTCAAGATAAATCGTGCATGGGGGCAGCGGGATAGAGCTTCCACGAAGAGTTCATACGTAGTCAATGTGGGGTCAAAGCAAGACAAAATTAATAAAGAGATTACGCAGCAGCTTGGTCATCTTAACACAAGCATGGATATGGTAATAAAGAAGAACCAAGAAAGAGTGAACATGGTGGTTCACCAACCTATGTATGCACCCATGTATGAGGAGTCATACTATGATGAGGATGCTTGTTTTGTGAATGATCGGATGAGGGATTTCCGGACTAATGCCGAAGGGTCTAATCAGGACTACTGGTGCCAAGGTCAATGAAACCAAAGTCAGAACTTTGGCAAAGATGGAGCTTACAAAGACAACCACGTAGGTTATTATGATAGAAACAGGGGTTCAGATGGAGATTAAGGTCATATAGAAGGCTTCAGAAATGACCCTTATATGCCATCACATAATCTCAATGCAGGTAAAGGCAATTCCAGAATTGAGGAAATGGTTGATCGCCTATTAAAGAAGGCTGAGGAACAGGATTATACCCTACGGGGCATGAAAACAGAGATCTGTAGCATTAATCAAAAAATAGAATCTTATTTTATGGCTATCAAACAGCTGGAAAAATGGTTTGGTAAGGTGTCAACCTAGTTGAATCAGTATCAGAGGGGTACACTACCTAGTAATATAGTGTAAAATCCTAAAAATGAAGGCTATTGTATGGTGGTCACTACTCAGGGTGGCAAGAGCACTATTAACCCTCATATGCCAATGTGCGAGAAAGTTGTTCATGAGGAGATGGTTGCAGTAAAGGATGCGGATGAAGGAGATAATCATGGCAAGGACGGCATGAGTTAAGCAGCTAGAGTGCCACAAAGGTTTAACCCTGTCCCTAGGCCTCCTCCTCCCTTTCTTGAGAGACTCAAAAAGAGGGATAAGAAAAGGAAGTTCATGTATTTTCGCTCCATGCTATAGCAGCTATCTATCAACATCCTTCTCATCGTGGCTTTGGAGAAAAGGCTAGGGTATGTGAAGTATGTGAAGGATTTAGTCACCAAAAAGTGCACTGTGAGTCTAAAGCTTTCTCAAGAGCTTCAACATTGCAATGTTATCACTATGAAGTCCTTGGTTCAGAAGCATAAAGATCCAGGTCTTTTCACCATACCTTACATTATTGGAGATGTAGAGTTCGCAAGGGCACTATGTGACTTCTATGCTAGTATCAATTTGATGCCCCTTGCAGTCTACAAGAAGCTTGGATTGGGATCCCATACTCCAACTAGTATGCAGTTATAGATGGCATGTCAAATGGTGAAGAAGCCTATATGGATACTCTATGATGTGTTGGTTAAAGTGTAAAAGTCCATACTCCCTGCAAACTTTGTCATTCTAGATTGCAAAGTTGACTTCAACGTCCCAATCATCTTGGGAAGACTATTCCTAGCCACTGGACAATCCCTAGTGGATATGAAAGCTGGTCAAGAAGTTGTCTTCAATATCTACCAGTTCATGAAGCATCTAGATAAGTTGAAGAGTGAAGTTTGGGCAATTGGTGAAGTCTAAGTAACTAATTTGTCCAAGTCATACCATAACAACAAATCAGGCACTTCTTGGGAGGCAACCCAAGGTGGATCCTGGTGCTTAGACACCCAAGTATGTGATTTTAACCCCTTATGTTCATTTTTGATTGATTTTGTGCATTGGAGATAATGCATATCTTTTTTCGATGGGGTGTGGGTAGTTATGGGCTTCAATGAAGTCTGAGTAGCTTATGGTCTGTAACAACCCTAATTTTTTTATCTCGGTGCTTTCTTGCTTGTGTTCGTTTGCCCTGTGAATATTCATTTTCTATTGAACTAGCAGGTTTAGTATGTTGAGATAATATTCGTAGCATATAGTACCAATACTTGTTGCGTATATCATGTTTGTATATTTTGTTTTGAAAAATGATACCCACCAAAAATTTTGATTAAGTTGTTAGATAGTACACATGCATGTTTAGGTGTATGACAATATTTGTTCTGATAAGTGATGGTAAATTGAGATAAGAAGCATGATATGTAAGCTTTAGTTGATAATGTGTGCAGTGTCATATGAATTATTTGCTAAATTCATATGTTTTATGCTAATTCAGAATTTTCCCTGTTACTCTAAGTTAGATTGTAGATTAATTGGATTAGGAAAGGATCTTAGGAAATCGTTATTAAATAGTCCACTTTAGACTAAAAACAACCAACCAAATTAATGATATATCCCTTGTTCGTAATATTTGACCCTAGCATATACATATTCTTTAAAACAACTGATTAACCTAACCTTGTCTAGTGAAGAATCCTGAAATTAGCCTTGGTCTTTCATTGAACATTGTGTACCTTGATTGAGGCAAAAAGCCTAAGTTGAGGGTGCCTACCAAAAGTGGCCCTGGTTCAGAGGATGGATATTGTACACCTCAATACAGGCTAAAAGCCTAAGTTGAGGGTCGCTAGTGTAAGGGTTAAACACAAAAATGAGGAAGGAGAGTTAGGAATACAAAGAAAAAGGAAAAAGCATGCACTGGGTGGAAGAAAAATGAAAGATGTCTTATATGTGAGCTAAAAAGCAAAATGACATGACAAAAAAAGGCAAAAAGATGAAAACAAAAAAAAAGAAAGAACCAAAAAAGCTTGAAAGAGGAAAAGGGGACAATAAGCTAAAAAATAGCTAAGTTGGTATAGCAAAGATATAGAAAAATGCAGTTCAAGAAGGGTCTTTAGTAACCAATTTCCCAAAATATCATACTAAAGGCCCCTGAGCCTATATTACAAGCCTAGACATTCCAAGAGTGATCCCAGTCCAGTTATTTCAAGGTCTGAATCATGAGTATAGGGGAAAGCCTACATAAGTCATTATGTATGAATATCTTTTGTGAGAGTTAGTGTTTGTGCACAATCCAAAGATTTAAACATGAAAATATCATTGAGCGTAAGATATGGGACTTCTTTTTATAAGGGCACCTGTATTGGCATTGGTAGCATATGACTTGTTCAGTGATTTTGACTGTTGATAATCTCTGGCTTGTCATAGTTGTATTGTCACATGCACCAACTTGCATTAGTTTGCTAAATAGGTATCTGATCTTATTTTGAAAAGTTGGTGTGGGTATATGAGTATGAGATGTATATGTGTATGTCATTGAGTTGAGGTCTGTATGTCACTGTGTTTTCTATATAGATTGAGTTTGTTGCATGAGGACAAGTAATAATTTTAAGTTGAGGCGTTGATGTGCTGCCAAAATACAATACTTTTGATACTTAAAACTTCGGATCTTGTGTGTTCTTAATGCGGCTTTAGTTGTTTTATATATTTTTGTGTTTAGATTTGTAGGATTACCCGTTGGCCATGATTTGGGCGAAAATTGCAGAAGTTGCTAGTTTTTTGCCTTTGTACGAGACCTTATATGAGTCACTCACCCCAACAACCTAGACGCACGCATCAAGGCGATCATGTATTCTACGAGTCGTAACGGTGTTTTATGAGGAATATCAGTGAGGAGCCAAGTTTATGAAGTTAATTCAATGAACATGCAGATGAATCGTGGAGCAATTTACGAGTCCTAGAAGACCTTTTGTGCTGAGGATCAGAGAATTGGACTTGTAGGAAATTCATTAGATGAAACCCCCTTTACATGTCGGAAACCACATTACGAGTCATAAAGGGGTTTAGTAAAAAAGAAGTCCAAAATTCCAATAGCTGATTATGAGACCCCAACAATGAGCTGTATAAGATATTACGAATCATAGAGTGCTTTCGTGGAGTTTGCCGACCAGTTCCTAATTTGTTTAGGACATGTTTTTAATTATTATAAATAGATTTTTTGGGTTATTTTTTTGTAAGTTCTAGTTTGTTCACATGAGTTTCAGTAGTTTTAGGTTTTGTGGTCAAAGAAATCAATATTCTAAGAGAGAAAATTATGAGAGAGTCTTTGGGAACACTTGTGCTTTAATTCAATCTTCCAGTTTGTGATTTTCATTGACTATGGATTTGCTTGTCCTTAATTCTATTGTGTAAGCGTTTAATCGTATTTCTAAATAATCTCTCCATTTTCACAAAGCATGAGTAGCTAAATCCACACTTAGGGTTGTGGGAACCATGAAGAACTAACAAAGTAAAATCGGATAATTCACAATTCTTGGAAGGTGTATATGCATGTATTAATTAACTCTCTTCATTTTTGCATGTTTTCTAATGGTGGCCAAAGTTAGAATTCACCTAGTGTTACTGACTAGACCAAGGTAGTAATGAATAGGAAAAGAGATTAATTAATAGGATTCTATTGATATGTTCTCATCTAATCGACCAAACGGGACCAAGGGGAGGTTGTATTAGGACTAATAGGTAATGGTTAGTAATGTTGCACACTACGGAGCTGGACCAAGTCGCATAATGAAATATGCCTCTCACCTTTGACCAAAGGGCTTGGTGAACTTGAATTACCATCCTATGTGCTATATACTAGACACAAATTAGGTTATCTGGTGATACTGAGTTGGGGAATCATGGGGAACACAATACCCTAGTTGTTCTCTAATATTGCTTTTTTTTTCTCTTGTGATAGTATATTTTTCTCATAGATTATTACAACCACCCCCCTTTGGGGAATTAAGTCGGTTAACTACTTGGATTGCATATTGGTGAATTTGTCTTGAGTCTACATATTCCCAGTGGATTTGACCCTAACCTTAGTTAGGTTTTATTTCTTAACAACGACCGCCTTATCCTCTAAAAAGGAGCTGTAACTTGGGCGACATCAGAGAATACCTTCATTCACCATTCTACGGCTAGTTCAGATTTGAGACACTTGTTGTGATGAGTCCTATCTTCCAAGGACAAATCACCATCCTCTACCTATGATTCTTTTTTTATGTCATTTACTTTGAGGGTGAGCGCAGGACATGTCTTTTTCCTGTCCTATCTTATGACTAGAGGCATTGTTAGATATCTTGCAAGCTCTTGTACGGATATATGCTATGTATTATATTCGGAGATTATGGTTATGGCTACCTATGGATATGGTTGTTCTGGGTTGATTATGAGTATTAAGATATAGATTTATATTATGATGTAAAAGATCCTAAGTCTCAGTTTTCCCCCATAGAGTGAGTTATGCTTACCCGCCCCTTTGTTATTATGTGCTATGTGTTAGGTGAATCCATGTTAATCCTTATCCCTATGACATCCCCATTGCATGAGTCCTACTTTCTAGTCCGTTAGAACTATGTGTTTGCTATTTTATATGTTCTTCCAAATCGATGATGTATGAATGGATGCTATGAGGCTTTTTGGGGACTCTCGGGTTCATATATGTCATATTACTCCTAGACCCTAGGTCTGGGTCGTGACATAATCCTTAAGACCCCATTCTGTAGCACGAGTTGAGATAAACATTCGGACATGCCCTGTAGCTTCCTACTTATAGAATGTGGTGCACAACACATTTATTAAAATGATTATAATTGTGGTCTATATAATATGACATTTATATGATACCAAGTTTGTCCCAACCCAAACTCAAAAGGCATAGTTAGCACCTAATGCAAAAACTTAGGCTAGATCAGACTATGTTGAATTGTTTTACATTAGTGTATAGCAGCCAGGAATATTCAAGAAAACAAATAGGTGTATCTCACCCTAAAAAAAGTAATCGGTTGGGAAGGCCCCTATCAATAGCACTATAAAGAAACTAGCTACTCTTGAAAA
Organism: Solanum clarkiae; assembly: GCA_011800125.2. Lineage (NCBI taxonomy): Eukaryota > Viridiplantae > Streptophyta > Magnoliopsida > Solanales > Solanaceae > Solanum > Solanum clarkiae. Next base: position 5,518 of record JAABOM020010246.1, on the reverse strand, counting down.
TTCAGATAAAGAGATAAGTGATGCACACGTCTTATTTTGCCATCATTATAGCTTTACAAAAGTTGAAAATAGGTATGTATACCAAGACAATAAAAAAACAACTATAAAATCACACCAAACCAACAACTAGGCCAACGTGGACATTTACGTAACTATACAACCCACTCTAGTCTGCAAACCTCTAAGAGTAGTAAAGTTTTGTGGTACAGGCCCCAATCTACCAAAAAGACATACAACAAAATTCAACAAACCTCAAAAATTGGTAGCTCTAGAAGAAAGGGGCTTGCCAACCTACCAGAAGTCAGTCATATTGTCGAAAAGGTCTATTAAATTTTCTTTTAGGACCTGCAAGCATGAATGAAGTGCCCCAAAGCAATAGGGAGTCAGTAAAAAAATAATGTACAGAGTATGGAAGGTAATTATTTAAATAAACAAGTATCATAATATACTCAAATGTAATTAAGTAAGGAAGTCAAGAATAAGATAAACATATCAAGCTCTTGAATCTAAGCATACCAAAATAATCAAACAACAACCTAACCAAGAACATATAGGCTCAACAGGTACAAATAATAAGCAAGGACACCTACTAAGCCTCATAAGCCTACAAGGTACTAATTCAATCTAAATATCCTTAGCAATAGTCCCCTAGCCCCATAGGAAGTCACATAGCCCTCTTCGGTAATAAAATAACTCCATAGATAGCATATAGCCCCATAGGAAACTCATATTTCTCTTCGGAAACAACATAGCCTAGTAGGTAATACATAGTTTTATTAGGCATTAATATAGCCCCATTGAAACTCATAGCCTTTTTAGGAAACAACATAGTCTCATAGGAAATAGATGTCCTCTTCAGGCATCAATATAATGAGAACTCATACCCATCCTAGGTAGCAACGTAGCCCTATAAGAACCATGTATCCTTCTCAAGCATTAATACAGCCCCATAGGCAACTCATAGACCACATAAACAGCAACGTAGCCCCATAAGCAACACACATCCTTCTTAGGCAATGATCATATTCTTACAGAAAATCTTAATAGCACCAAGCACAATAAGAACAATTCCGTAGGCTAAAGTCTAGGTGGTTTGACTCAAGATATCTGAATACCCTAATTGTCAACATGTGAAGGTAGAGCACAAAAGTCTAGGTGGTTTGACTCAAGATATTGAAATTTCTACTTGGAAGTGGGAAGATGTGAACATAGATTTTATGGTTGGTTTGCCTCGGATCGAAAGGAAATTTGACTCTATTTGGATTATTGTTGGTCGGATAACTAAGTAAGCTTTTTTCCAAATGATTAAGACTACCTTTAGTGCTGAATATTATGCAAGGTTGTATATCCAAGAGCTGATGAGGTTGCATGGTGTTCCTAGTTCCATCATATAGATCATGGCATCAAATTTACTTCTCTTTTTTGAAGACATTACAAAGATGACCGGTACTAAGGTGAAATTGAGTACCGCCTTTCATCCTCGTACCAATGGACAAGCCAAGAGAAAAATTCAAATTTTGGAGGACATGTTGAGGGCTTGTCTGTTGGAATTCAAAGGTAATTGGTATGATCATCTTCCACTCATTGAGTTTGCTTATAATAATAACTTTCATCTGGTATTGGTATGGAACTGTTTGAGGGTTTTTATGGTAGGAGATGTAGATCTCTAGTGGGGTGGTTTGAGTTGGGAGACATGGCTTTGATTGGATCGGATTTGGTGTTGGAGGCTATGGAAAAGGTAAAGTTTATTAGGGAGAGGTTGAAGATGGCCCAAAGTCGCCAAAAGTCTTATTCGGATGTTAGAAAGAGGGATCTTGAGTTTCATGTTGGTGATTGGGTGTATGTGAAGGTCTCATCTATGAAGGGAATGATGCATTTTAGGAAGAAGGGCAAGCTAAGTCCCTAATATGTAGGTCCTTATGAGATTTTTGAGTGGATTAAGAAAGTGGCTTATAGGTTGGATTTGCCTTTGGATTTGAGTTCTATTCACCCAGTTTTCCGTGTGTCTATGTTGAGAAAGTTGGTTGGTGATGGTAGTACTATTGTCCCTTTGGAAGGTGTTGAGGTTGAGGAGAACTTGTCTTATAAGGAAGTTCTTGTTGAGATTTTGGATAGGTAAGTGAAGCGGCTTCGTAACAAAGATGTGGCTTCGATCAAGGTACTCTAGAGAAATCAACATTTGGAGAGTATTATATGGGAGGTGGAGTTGGATATGATCAAACAATGTTCCCATCTTTTCCAATCTACTCAAGCCTAAGGTATTAGGTTCTTCCTTCTCCATGTGGTCCTAATTCTTCCACTCTTAAGTGTATGACATGACATGCATACATGTGCACCAAAATGAATTTATGATGTTTGAATGATTTGAATACGTTTTGATATGAGTTTAATTAACTTTATGATTTACAAGTGATGAAATATGCATTGTATCTTATATTTGGATGTTTCATTTTCTAAGTCAATGCCTTTCAAGCCTTATTCTAGCACATTTGAGGATGAATGTTCCCAAGGGGGAGATGATGTAAGAACTCAGACATTGTACGATCTTAATAGAGCTTTAAAATTTGGTATCGGAAAATTTTGGACCAACATGATTCTTCATGGAAGTCTTCACAGTTCGTGCGAGGTTGTACGGTCCATGTGGAGTCTTCTTAATGTGGCCCTTGGACTTGTGTGTGGTGTGTGGGCATTAACATGGAGCTTGGGTCTAAGGCATACCACACATGGACTCCAAATAGGCCGTGAGAGGCTTCACCGGACTGTGTGGTAGCTTGGCCTTGAAAATCCACAATTTTGAAGCCAAGGCACGTCACACAGACTGTCTCATGGACCACATGACCCTTCACGGTCTGTGAGGTCCCTCATATAGGTGCCAGAGTTAAAATTTCACCATCTCCGAACTTTATTGTGAAGGATTTTTATAAGTGAAATGGCACAGAGGAGTATACACTCCGTGTAAGTAAAATGGCACAGAGGAGTATACGCTCCGTGTACCTTGGTACGGACCGTGAGATCAATTGTGTAGATGCCTACGTTGAAATTTTTCTAATTGTGAAATTACCATCTTGGACCTTTGGTTGGAGAATTTTTCTAAGTGTTGGATCACGAAGCAAGTACATGGTCCATATACATCATCAGGGGCCAGATACCCTTCCCTGAGACTTTAATTTCAATTTTTCTACTTATTTCATTAACGACGTTTTCATAATCAAAGTTCTTCCTAAGGGTCTTTTGTGACTTTCTATGCTATCAAAAGACATTCCGATGGCCTATACTTTATTTCTCTTATTCAAATATATTCCTACTCTTAGAATTATATTGAACTCTCCTTAAGAACTCTCTCAAAGGCTCTTCTGAAGACTAAGCTTAGGAATCAAGGGAAAACTCTTTTCGTCATCAAATTTATTCTTGAATTATCTCTATTAGCTAAGGTACATGGGATTGATTCTTGGTCCCTTTTAACCAAGAAGATCGAAACTCTTTTTACTTGAATTTCATGAAATTTTGCTTACTTTAGTTATGAGTTTAATTATGGGTTTTGAATATTATTATTTAATAAATTCATTTGAAGTATGGGCTATGCTTTATTATTGATTTCAAGTTGATTTAAGCACTAATATGTTCAATTACATGATTATTATCAAGATTTGAATATGCATTGTCCTTTTAAAGTTTGATTTAAGCATGGGTAATCAACATTGTGATTTGAGTGTGGATTTCACTTACAGATTTACTTCAATTTTATATTGTATGATTGATTTTAGATTGCAACTTAATTATCTATGCTATTCTCACATCATTCATGGCATATGCATTCATGATCATTGGATTTTATGAAAATTATGAAGTGGATTAAGCCCAATTATGTTTATGCATATGATTTTGATAAGACTATGGTTATGCCAAGAATGTGATCACATAAATGTCTATCATTATTGGGTCCTCGAGCATATTGGGTGATTGCACCATATTGTTAAGTGCATGAGCTATTCCTATGCATGCAAAATATAGATTGAATTGTGATTTGACTTTTTAACCCAAGTATGAATGATCATGAAGAATGTTTGTTTTTTAAGCCTAAATGTGCATTAATTGATTTAAAATGACTATTGCCTCTTTTGAAAGCATGTATATGTATAAGTATTCTGGTGTGATGTTTTGACGTAACACCGATAAATTGGAGGCATCAAGGCTATCGCTAAGGGTTCTCTCCCTTTCCTTGAACTATATGCCAGCACAGGTATATGGTAGCCATTATCGAGATGACCAGGTTGTAAGAAATGGTTACATATTGATATGATATGATATGATATGATATTGGAAATCCTTTTGAAATGACAGGGCTGTAAGGAAGGTGTTCCTCCACTGAAATAAGAGGTTGTAAGTTGTGATGTAGATCACCCTTGGTAAGTAATCTTCTCCTATCAATAGGAAGTCTTCATTGGACTAATTCATGTAATAGCTCGCACGAGTTTGATTTTTTGGTTATAGTCCATCCCCACTATATATGAGCATTATTACATTTCATGCATCATTGGTTTCATGGCATATTATATACTATATCTCTTGCTATATATCTCTTTTTATATTATGTTCCCTTGTCATCTAACATTGAATGTAGGTTTGATAAGTCATATGCATTGTCTGCCTGCAGACTTAGTAAATTCAAATGTACTAATGTACTTTTTCTTGCATGATCTAACCATGTAGGAACCAAGGACTACTTTCATCCACAGTACGACGGTTAGCTTGGATCTTGAGATTGCTTGTTATGGTGAGCCCTATCTTCCAAGGATGAACCACCACTCTTCTACCTATGGTGTTTTTGTTTATGTTAATTACTTTGAAAGTGAGCCCGGCACATGTTTTGGCCCTCGTCCTATCTTATAACTAGAGGCATTGTTGGACATCTTCTAAACACTTTTACATTTACATACTAAATGTTGTATTCAGTGATTGTGATTATGGGTATAGCTATCTATTGGATATCGTTATGTGGATTACCTAAGAGTATTATGATGTGTTCTTATGTTATCTTGTGGAAGATATTAAGTCCCTAATTTTCCCCACAGAGTGAGTCATAGTTACCTACCCCTTAGTCTTTGTGTGTAACGTCTTATGTGGATCCTCGTTGATTCCCTTCCTATGACATCCCCATAGCATGAATCCTACTCTTCCGTCCCTTAGAACTTTGTGTTTACTACTCGTATATGCTTCCGAATCGATGATGTAATATGGATACTTTGAGGGTTGTTTGGGAATTCTCTAGTTCCTATTCGCCATGTCGCTCCTAAACCCTAGATTCGGATCGTGACACTTACTCAAATTGATGCTCAATACTACTCCTAAAATATATGACCATATCTATCAAATATCATCTCATCGTGTCTTAATGAACTTTCTCATCAATTCAGTTCCATCTCAACTCATTATGCTCTTTCATTTAAAACATGCTGAAAAATTTAAACAGTCTCATTAAAGCTCTTTTCTCAAAAAACAATCTTTTCAGCTCTCTCTC
>JAABOM020010245.1:0-58691 GCA_011800125.2 Solanum clarkiae | reverse complement strand
GGGTATATATATATATATATATATATATATATATATATATATATATATATATGATATAATCTCTATAAAATATTGGGGATGACCAAGCCTAGCTTGGGTGGTTTTAGGCTCGGGTAACCTATCGAGGTGTTGGTACCTCGGTCACCTAACTTGGGAAGTGGTAGGCCCAGGTAACCTTGTTGGTTGTTGGTACCCATCAAACTGGACAGGGGTTTTGTACTTTGTCTACCTTGATAGGGGGTTTGTACTCTGTCAACCTCAGTAGAGGGTTTATACTCCATCAACCTCATGAACGGGTTCGTACCTCATGTGCCTATCCTAAGAAGTGGTAGGCCTTGATTTGCACTATAATGGTAACTCTTTACACTCGTATTATGATCTATATAAACATAGTTTTACTTTAAGAATCATTCATACATGCTATACTATTAGTTTTTTATTTGTTGCTTATGATTATGCATTTTGCCTATGATGCCTACCTCTTGTTGCATTACATCCAAGATACTTAGTACATTTAAATATACTTACGCATACTCTATGCCTATAAGATATCATCATGTAGGAACTGGTGTACCGCTTAATTCTCCTCCTCCACGTTACTAGTACAACTTCTATCAAGCTTGTTGGTGAGTCCTCCATTCTGGGGACGTTACTTATGATCTCTTGCTATGTATTAAGAATTTCTCTCTTCACTTATGTATTGACTATAACGGTGAGCCCAGTTTCTTTGTCTTAGCCCCTGCTCTTATTTATATAGTAGAGGTATTGTTGGACATGATATGTATCTATGCTATAAGCTTGACTCTATTGGCTCTTGATGTTTTTGATATGGAACTTTACCCTTAGTCCTAATTTTCCTTATTTACGTTTAACTCTTATTGTCATTCTAACTACTTCCGTGACTAAGGATGTGTAATGATATACTATGAAGCTTGTCTGGAGTTCCTTCAGGTTCCCTATTCGCCGGTCACATCTAAGCCCTAGGCTTGGGTCATGATAAAGGTGGTATTAGATTCTAGGAGTCCAACACACTGCGTTGATTTGAGTCTTATTCATGGTTGTGTTGTGCACCGTAATTATGAGTAGAAGGCTATGATAATTTTTGGGAAATATTTCCCTTCTTCAAGTTCTAAGTCGTGCTATAGAGTAGAAGTAAGCTTTCCCCCTAACAATTGTTCTTTGCTATGCTAGATCATGCCTAATACGAGGGAAGACGAGCCCACATGCTTGAGGAGCAACAAGCCAATGGAGAGCTGAGGGATACTATCACCTTGCTTGCACAAGTGGTGGCTAATCAAGCCAACCAAGGGGCCCAATCCCCTTATGCTCCTACACCAGCCTCTCAGGTGAGAGACTTCATGAGAATGAATCTCTCGGAATTCCATGGGTCAAAGATGAGTAAGGACCGCCAAGAGTTCATTGATGAGGTCTACAAAATTTTGTCCATCATGGGTGTGAGGCTGGAGGATAAGACGGAGTTGGCGGCCTACTAACTCAAGGGGATAACACAAATACGGTAAAACGAATGGAAGGAGGAAAAGAGAGTCAACTATGTGGTGCTTTGGGAAGAGTTCAAGGTGGCCTTCCTTAATCGGTTCTTCCCCCTTGAACTTAGGGAAGCTAAGTTGGTGGAATTTATGAATTTGAGACAAGGGTCTATGAGTGTGAGGGAGGATTCCCTCAAATTTACCCAAATGTCTAAGTGTGCTCTGCATTTGGTGGTCAACTAAAAATCTAGGATGAAAAAATTTGTGATGGGTGTTTCTGACATGGTTAGTGAAGAATTTTGGGCCGCCATATTAATTAGTGACATGGACTTGTCACTTTGATGACCTATACCAAACGAATAGAAGCTGAGAAATTGAGGAAAAGAAGGGGGCATGAGGCCAAAAGGGATCATTTTGAGTGTAAGTTCCAAAGGAGTGGTCGATTCCATCAAGGCTAGAGGCCTACTCATGCATTTGATAAGAGGGTTGCAAATGATATTCTAAGAGCCCAAGGTGTTAGAGGTGTGGCTCCTATTGATGTATGCCTGAGGTATGGTAAGGGTCATGGTGGCCCATGTTTGAATAATATCAGTGCTTGTTATGGTTATAGGTATATGGGGCATAAGGCGATAGGTTGCCCTCGAAACCGCAACAAGGGGAAGGAGGTTCGTCCACAAGGTGCTAAAGCGGTCCCATTGGTGAGAGGTGGCTGATAAGATGGTGCCCAAAGGCACAACTGGTTCTATACTATGCATGGGAGGCAAAGGGTTGATGATGTCCATGATTTTGTTACCGGTATATTGAAAATCATTGACATTGATGTGTATGCGTTGATTGATCTAGGTGCCACTCTTTCTTTTGTTACCCCCTTTATTGACAAAAAGTTTCATATTGACCCAGAGTTGTTGCATGAGTTATATGAAGTGTCTATTCCTATCAATGCATCTATTATTTCTAGGAAAGTTTATAGAAGTTGTCCTATTTACATTTTGCATAAAATCTTGCCTTGTGATCTTGTTGAGTTAGACATGGTTGATTTTGATATTATTCTTGGGATGGATTGGTTGCATGCATACTATGCTTGTATTGATTGTAGAACCCATAGGGTCAAATTCAAATTTCCAAATGAACCCGTCCTTGAGTAGGAAAGTCAAGATGTGGTGGTCAAGGGTAGATTCATCTCTTGCATTAAAGACCATAAGTTGATATCTAAGGGGTGTCTTTACCATCTTGTAAGGGTTCGGGATGTGGAATCTAAAGTCCTTCCTATAGAGTCTATTCCGGTTGTAAATGAGTTTCTTGATATCTTCCGGAATGTCCTTCTCGGTATTCCTCTCCAATGGAAAACAGACTTTGGCATAAAGCTCCTCCCCGATACTTAATCTATCTCAATTTCCCCTTACCGTACGGCCCTGACGGTTTTGAAGGATTTGGAGGAACAATTGAGGAAACCATTGGAGAAGGGATTTATTAGACCTAGCCAATCATCTTGGGGTGCTCTGGTGTTGTTTGTGAAAAGAAGGATGGGTCCCTTAGGATTTGTATTGACTACCGCAACTCAATAGGGTCACCATCAAGAATAGGTATCTTCTTCCAAGGATTTATGATTTTTTTGACCAATTGCAAAGGACTAGCCATTTCTCTAAGATTGATCTTCCTTCCGGGTATCACCAAGTGAAAGTGAGGTAGTGTGATATTCCCTAGATGGACTTTCGGACTAGATATGGGCATTATGAATTTGTTGTGATGTCTTTTGGGTTGACAAATGCATTGGTCATCTTTATGGACCTAATGAATAGGGTCTTTAAACCCTACCTTGATTCTTTTGTTATGGTCTTCACTGATGACATGTTGATCTATTCTCGTGGTGAGGAGGAGCATAGGACTCGTTTAAGAGTTGTGTTGCAAAGATTGAGGGAGGAGCAGTTGTATGCTAAATATGAAAAGTGTGAATTTTTGTTGAGGGAGGTTGACTTCCTAGGACATGTAGTGTCGGGGGATGGTATTAAGGTGAATCCTAAAAAGACCGATGTGATTAGAATTTGGCCTAGACCATTGACCCCGTCGGATATTAGGAGTTTCTTGGACTTAGAGGGCTATTATAGGAGGTTTATGAATTGGGTCTCTTCTATTGCTTCTCCTATGACAAAATTGACTCAAAAGAAGACTAAGTTTGTGTGGTCCGATGAATGTGAAAGGAGTTTCCAAATATTGAAAGATAAGCTTGTGTCCACTCCTATATTGTCACTACTAGATGGGCTTCAGGGATTTATTGTGTATTGTGATGCTTCCCGAGTTGGTTTGGGTTGTGTTTTGATGCGAAATGGCAAGGTCATTGAAACAACCCCAAAAGGTGCTCGGAAATGTGTCTCGAAAGTGCTCGAAATCGTAATTTTAATATATCTAAAAATCCATGCATTATTTCAAAAATCCAACATCATATTTTTGTTCAGGGGGTAAAATTTAGTGGGAAATGGGTCTGACCCGATTTTTAGAGCAGCCATAGCAAAATCCGAATTTTAAAAGTGAGCTAAGAAACAGTGTAAGTGCGCGTTCCTTCCGTGACATGCACTAGTATTAAAATTGTCCTGAATTTTGACTTCGGTCCAAGACTTTTAAGTCTTGGGCCTAAGTGTTCCCATACGTGAAAATACCTATACTTAGCCTTATTTCACCCTAATATCATCTAAAATGTTCCCCAATGCTCACTAAAACACTTAGACTAATTTTCCTCTCACGATTCAAGTTCCAAAACCATTATCCGGATCTAAGGATTTCCTTCAAGCTCCAAGTCTCTATTAAAGTTTTCTTCAAGAAATTCTCCAAAGTCAAGGTATATGGGTTTTAACCATTGGGTCCTTTCACCAATGCTTCCAAGCTTCCTTTTTACTCAATTTGCATGATTTAAAGTTAATTTTACAAATGGGTTTACTAGTACGAACTTGTCTATGAACTATGTTAAAGCTATATGAAATTGTGACTGTTTTACTATGTTTTGAGCTACAAATCTTAGACCTATTATAAGATTCCATGAGGGGTTTTGATGTACATTATTTGAGGGTGTTGCATGGTGTTGCTTGATAGTTTTACAATGGATTTTCTTGCATGTTTTCACTCTTGAATTGCATGGTTTTACATTAGCATTACACACCCGCCAAGTGTTTGATAAAATATCTAGTTATGGATTCTTGAGTTGTAGAGGGTCTTAGGAATGGCATATGATTTGTATGACTTTATGATGATGATATAAATGATTATGTGAGTTGTTTCCATGAAAAATACCTATGGAGTTGTAAGTAGATTGTTGGGTTTCCATTTTGTTGTGTTCTTGAGAAGATAGAGGAGGCCCTTTTATGATGCTTGAAATGTATAGTTTGATGAGCTTTTTCTGTGATTCCCACCAAAAGGATTATATCGTAATGTATGGACACCCTAGCGAAAAGCCCATGCCGTAAGGTAGAATGATTAATAGTTCTTACTGAAAAGATTATATTGTAAGGTGAGGACATCCTAGTAAAAAAGCCATGCTGTAAGGTAGAAGGATTTAGGATTCCCCCCAGAAAGATCATATTGTATGGTGTGGACATTCTATCGAAAAGGCCATGCCATAAGGTAGAATGATCTACGGCTCCTACCCAAAAGATTATATCATAAAGTAGGGGACGTCTTATACTACCTATCGAAATGACTATATTGTACGGTAGGGGTATTGGTAACTTTCTCCAGAAAGGTTATACCGTAAGGTGAGTCGGGGCTAATTGGCCCATTGCATGAAGGCTGGAAAAAGTGTTTGAGTTTGTATCCTATATTGAGTTCACATTCTTTGTTCATGATTTACAAGCATATTTTACCTTATGTATTGATCATGCATGCCATATGGATGTTATACCTATTCTTGCTTATAATTATGCATTTCAATTATGTTGTCTATCCCTTGCTAGCATTGCATCCTACATACTTAGTACATTCAAATATACTAATGCATACTCTATGCCTAGATGATATCATCATTTAGGAACTTGAGCCTCGCTTGAGCATCTCCACCCACGTGGCTAGTACGTTTTCACTGAAGCTTGTTGGTGAATCCTCCATTCCTAGGATGTTGCTTATGATGTCATACTATGTTCTAAGACTATCGTTCTTTTATGTATATATTAACTATGAGGGTGAGCCCAGTTGCTTGTCTTGGCTCCCGCTCTTACTGATGTAGTAAAGGTGTTGTTGGACATGTTATGTATTATGCTTGAGCTTTGACTCACTTATGAAATTCAAGCTATTTATGTATAAATCTCTCTCTCCCTTATTCTCAATTTCCCTTGTTTATGTTTCTTGTGTTGTTTTACATTGCTACCGTGACCAAGGATGTGTAATGATATGCTATGAGGCTTATTTGGTGTTCCTTTGGGTTCCCCATTAGCTGCTCACGTCTAGTGCCTAGGCTTGGGTCATCATAAAGATGGTATCAGAGGACTAGATTTTAGGTCCTCGAAGTCCAACATATCGCATCAATTAGAGTCTTATTCATGGTTATGTTGTGCACCACAACTATGAGTAGAAGGTTGTAAGACGTGTTAGGAAATGTTTCCCTTCTTCATGGTATATGTTGTTCTTTAGAAGTTAAATAGGGATTTCCTCTCTAACGAATTTTCTTTGGTCTTCTAGTTGATCATGCCGCTTTGAAGAGGAAGGCAAAGGAAGGTAGGTTGAAGGTTTTGATGTTGATGGATCTAAGTTTCACTATTTCTTTCATTATTTCTTTTGGTTGCTAGTGGGCTTCTTGTGTGTCCTGAGTTGCGATGTGAACCTTTTGTGTTTACTTCTTGGTTGGGTGTATTGTTGCTAAAAAGTTCGTAGGTATTGATCTGGGTTTGTATCGCATTAGGTCTTGCCTTGTGGCTTGTTGGAGTTAGCATGGTGGATTTTGATGTCATAATAGGGATGGAATGGTTGCTTGCATGTTGTGTATGCATGGATGGCGGGACCCATATAATTAGATCCCTACTCCCTAATGAACCCCTCTTTGAGTGGAAGAATCTTGATGTGGTGGTCAAGTGATAGAAAAAAGGTAAGTCCATTTCATGTCTTAAGGTACTATTGGTCTCTAAGGGGTTGCATTTATCATCTTGGGAGAATTGGAGGTGTTAAATCTAAGTTGTTTTTTTAATAAAATTGTTGGTGGTGGTAGATGAGGCCTTGAATGTCCCTTTCTGATATTTTGAAATTCGGGTAGTTTCTTTTTGTTTGACTAGTACACCGGTTATGCCTATAAGTCTCATGATTAAGATCTTTAGTCCCCACTCTAATAGGCTTATGGTGGTTTTGGTGATGATATGATGGTTTATTTTCCTAATGAGGTAGTGCATGTGAGTCATTTGAGGGTAGTACTACAAAGTTTAAGGAAGAAAGTTGGATGCTAAATAGGAGAAGTGGGAGTTTGGTTGTAAGAGGTTGCCTTCTTAGGTCGTGTGGTGCCAGGTGATGGTATTAAAGTGGACACTAGTAAGATGAAGGTGATTAGAGATTGGCCTAGACCTTTGAACCGATCAGATATTAGGAGATTCTTGGGCTTAGGGGGCTAATACCAGAGGTTGTGAATAGGTTATCTTCTATTACTTCTCCTATGACTTTATTGACCCTATGTAAGGCCAATGTTGTCACTGACGTTTTGAATAGGGTGGTTTGATAAGTCTGGGAGTTGCTATCGCTTGTGTGATTCCTTTGTGCTAATAGGATTCATGTGTGTGTCCCGAATGGTTGCGTGAGTCGATAGTGGCTATAAGAGATCTATAAGGGTTGCCCTATGTTATCGTTGCGTAGAGTCTTGTCTTGTAATCTCGATTGGACTTAGTTTCAGGTGTTGGAGGTCTTGGGGTAGTTTGGGTTACCTGCATAACATGTTTCCAATGAGTGTAGAACCCGTAAGGTTGTAATATGATGGTTGAGGATGGTCAATATATTCGATCAACTACAATAGGTTAGTCACTTCTCTAAGATTGATCTTTGGTACAGGTTTTATCGCCAAGTGAGGATGAGGGTAGGTGATATCCCTAAGTGTCTTTTTCGGACTAGGAGTGAGAATTATTAGTATTGATGGATTTGGTTATCTTATGCATCGGTGGTGTTTGTGGGTTCTTGAATAGGGTCTTAAAACCCTACGTTGATATGCTTGTGGTGGTCCCTAGTGATGAGGTATTGATTTGTTTAGAGCTTGTGAATCATTTGGGGGTAGTGTTGCAAGTCTCGAAGGATGAAAGGTTGTTTAATTTGCTAAATATGATAAGTGTGCATTGTGGATTGCAAGAAGGTGGTTAGAATTCTTTAAGGATTATGAATGAGTGTGCATTATTTTTCCCCCGGTAAGGCTAATATTGAGGTCAGTGCTCTAGGTAGCCTAGCATGTGTTGTTGATGGTGGCAAAGAGGAGACTAGTGGGGTCCATTGGTTGGTTAGGATAGAAGTTAGGTTGAGGGAAGTTGAGCATGGTGGTATAGCATTCTTGATGGTTCCAAATCTTCTGGGATTAAGAGGTCTAGATTAGGCAAGGCCTTGATTCCGCCTTATTAGGGTTGGAAGTTTTGGGTGAGTAGATGATAGAGTGGAGGTTGTCTTCCAAGGGGGAAATGGTGGTTATGGTACCAAGTGGGTTAGGTGTATTTAAGGTTGACAATTGAGTTCAGGATTGTGAGTCCTTATAGAGTGTAGAGGGAGGTTGTTAAGGTTGCATAAGTTTGGGAATTGCCTATGGTAGGGGTATGGCTTATCCACTTTGTCATGGTTCTAGGTTGAGGGGATGTGTTGGCAACTCTAGTGCTATAGAAATCTTTGAAGTTATGGGTGAGGTGGAGGATACGTTGGCTTAGAAGGAGGTCCCGGTAAAGATATTAGATGAATGAGTAGAGAAGTTGATTGATGAGGATGTAGTGTTCGTCAAGGCCCTTTAGAAGAGTCGTCTATTCGTTTGTGTTTCTCGTGGAGCCGGTGCAGGCATGGAGAAATAATATCTATATCTCTTTCATTTTATTCAAGCTTATGATGACATGGCAAGTCCTTTTCATGATTCCAAGCCTTATGTTTCAGCCCTTATGTCTTTTGCATGTATCCATGTTTATGTTAACAGGTTCATGATAATTTTTTACACTTATGCTGATATTTTGAAAATGGTATTTTAAATGTATTGTTGCATTCTTTTTGGGGTTAATTTTGTTCATGATTATCTTCTCATATACATTTCTTTGAAATTTGGGGATGAATATTCCCAAGGGGGAGATATTGAAACGACCCAAAAAGTGCCCGAAAAGTGCCTCAGAAATGCCCGGAATCATTATTTCCATATATTTAAAAATCTATGCATTATTTCAAAAATTTGACTTCATATTCTTGTTGGGGGAGGGGGGAATTGAATGGGGGATGGATCTAATCCAAATTTTATAGCAACCTTAGCGAAATCTGAATTTTCTAATTGAGCTGAGAAATAGTGTAAGTGCACGTTCCTTCCGCAACACGCATTAGTGTTAAAGTTGTCCTGATTTTTGACTTTGGTCCAAGACTTTTAAATCTTGGGCTTAAGTGTTCCCATATGTGAAACTACCTATACTTAGCCTTATTTCATCCTCATATCATCGAAAACATTCCCAATACTCACTCAAGCACTTACACTAATATTCCTCTCAAGATTCAAGTCCCAAAACCCTCATCCGAATCTAAGGATTTCCTTCAAGCTCTAAGTCTCCATTAAATTCTTCTTCAAGAAATTCTACAAAGTCAAGGTATGTGGGTTTCAACCATTGGGTCCTTTCACCCATGGTGCCCAAGCTTCCTTTTTACTCAATTTGCATGATTTAAAGTTGATTTTACAAATGGATTTACTAGTATGAACTGTCTATGAAGAGCTATATGAAATTGTGACTGTTTTACTATGTTTTGAGCTATAAATCTTAGAACTATTGCAAGATTTCATGAGGGGTTTTGATGTATATTTATAAGGGTGTTGCAAGGTGTTGATTGATGGTTTTATAATGGATTTTCTTTCATGATTTCACTCTTGAATTGAATGGATCTTACATTAGCATTACACATCCTTCAAGTGTTTGATAAAATGTCCGGTTATGGATTCTTGAGTTGTAGAGGGTATAAGGCATGGCATATGAGTTGTGTGACTTTATGATAATGATATAAATGTTTATAGGAGTTGTTTCCATGAAAAGTACCTATGGAGTTGTAAATAGATTGTTGGGTTTCCATGTTGTTGTGTTCTAGAGAAGATGGAGGAGGCCCTTTCTTGATGCTTCAAATGTAATGGTTTGATGATCTTGTTCTATGATTCCTACCTAAAAGATTATATCATAAGGTATGGACATCCTACCGAAAAGGCCATTTCGTAAGGTAGAATGATTAATAGTTCCTACCGAAAAGATTATATCATAAGGTAAGGACATCCTGCCGAAAAGGCCATGTCGTAAGATAGAATGATTAAGGATTCACATGGACATCCTATCGAAAATGTCATGTCGTAAGGTAGAACGATCTACAGCTCCTACCCAAAAGATTGTATTGTAAAGTAGGGGATGTCTTATAATAACTATCAAAAAGACTATGTCGTATGGTGGGGGTCTTGGTAACATTCTCCAAAAAGGTTATACCGTAAGGTGAGTGGGGGCTAATTGGCCCATTTCATGAAGGTTGGAAAAAGGGTTTGAGTATCTATCCTATATTGAGTTCACATTCCGTGTTCATGATTTACAAGCATGTTTTACCTTAAGTGTTGATCATGCATGCCATATTGATGTTATACATATCCTTGCTTATAATTATGAATTTTGATTATGTCGTCTATCCCTTGCTAGCATTGCATCCTACATACTTAGTACATTCAAATATACTAATGCATAATCTATGCTTAGGTGATATCATAATGTAGGAACCGGAGCCCCGCTTGAGCATCTCCACCCACGTGGCTAGTATGGTTTCACTCAAGCTTGTTGGTGAGTCCTCCATTCTAAGGACGGTTCTTATGATTTCATGCTATGTTCTAAGACTATCTTTCTTTTATGTATGTATTAACTATGACGTTGAACCCGGTTGCTTGTCTTGGCCCCCGTTCTTATCAATGTAGTAGAGGTGTTGATGGAAATGTTATGTACTACGGTTAAGATTATATTCAAGCTATTTATCTATAAATCTCTCTCTCCCTTAGTCTCAATTTTCCTTGTTTATGTTTCTTATTTTTTTTGCATTGCTTTCGCGACCAAGGATGTGTAATGATACGCTATTAGGCTTGTTTGGGGTTCTTTCGTGTTCCCCATTTGCCAGTTCCTACATGGTGATATCATGTAGGCATAGAGTATGCGTTAGTACGTTTGAATGTACTAAGTATGTAGGATTCAATGCAACAATAGATAGGCATCATCAGAAAAATGCATAATCATAAGCAATATTGTATGTATGATTTGATGCTTGAGGTAAAATCATGCTTATATATAACATAAAATGACTGTAAGGAGTGACCATTATAGTGCAAGCTAAGGCCTACCACCCCTTGGATAGGCACATGAGGTACGAATCCCTTCATCAGGTTGATGGAGTACAAACCCTCCACCGAGGTTGACGGAGTACAAACACCCCATCAAGGTTGACAGAGTACAAACCCCCCATCAAGGTTGATGGGTATCAACCCCCAACAAGGTTACCCGAGCCTACCACCCCCCAAGCTAGGCGACCAAGGTACCAACCCCTCCATAGGTTATCCAAGCCTATAACCCCCAAGCTAGGCTTGGTCATCCCCAACATTATATAGAGATAATATCATACACATATATATGCACACCTCCTATTAACATATAGTCATCTTAGCCATACATTCTTCTCATTATCATATAATCATCATATTCACACTTTCCTTTCATCATCATATAGTCATCATATACATAAATTATTTCCAAAATCATTTCACCATCATTCCATCATCATATCATCATCATATAGTCATCTACTCATAAGAAATGCATTGGACCATCACTTCCTCAAGAATCCATAACCGGACATTTTATCAAACACTTAGAGGGTGCGAAATGCTAGTGTAAAATCATGTAATTCAAGAGTGAAATCATGCTAGGAAGATCAATGTAAAGCCATCAATAGATACTTGGTAAGACCCTCAAACAATATACATCAACACCTTTCATCAATTCACACAATAGACCATTGATTTATAGCTCCATACATAGTAAAACAGTCATAATTTCGTAAGCCTCAACATAATGTGTAGTGAATTTCATAATGAATAAGACCCATGAATAAATCAACTTTAAATCATGCAATTTTGAGTAAAAGAGCTTAAGTAACACGGGTGAAAGGAACCCATAAAGAAACTCAGATACCTTATTTTTGGAGATAATCTTGGTGAAGATTGGAGATGGAGACTTAAAACTCAGTTGAATTCCTTAAGATCCGGAGAGGGTTTTGAGACTTGAATTTGGGAGTAAAATATTTGGCTAAGTGTTTGAATGAGTATTGGGGAATGTTTAGAATGATATGAGGGTGAAAATGGCTAAATATACGCATTTTCTCATGTGGGAAGGCCTAGCCCCAAGACTTAAAAGTCGTTTACCGAATTGAAAAACTAGACAACAGAATACACAGGGGCGCGTCGCGCCCCAAATGCGCATCAACACTATTTTTCGTCAAACTTGAAATTTCAAAATTCGCTACAGTTGCTCTAAAATCAGGATTTGACCCTTTTTTCCCCCTAAATTTGACACCCTGAACAAGAATATGAAGTTAGATTGTCGATACCACATATGGATTTTGAGATATATGGAAATTAGATTTCGGGCACTTCCGAGACACATTTTCGGGCACTTTTTGGGGTCGTTTCAATATCTCTCCCTTGGAAACATTCGTCCCCAAATGTAAAAGAGATGTATATAAGAAGAGTAATCATGAAGAAATCAATCCCAATGAGAACGCAACAACACACTTAAAACACTATTTTCAAAATCTCAACATAAGTGTAGAATCACCATGAACCCTTTCAAATTAAACATGAATTTATGCAAATGACTTAGGGGATGAAACAGGAGACTTGGAATGACATAAGTACTTGAGGTGTTATTATAAGGTTGAATAGAATGAAAGAGGTACGAATATTTCTCCACCATGCCTGTTCCGGCTCCTCGAGAGACACTTCCGACTTGGCGATTCTTCTAATGGGCTTTGACGAACATTACTCCCTTACAAATCAACTTTTACTCATATCCACCCAACTTTTCCACTGGACCTCTTCATAGGACAATCATCCCCCACAATGTACACAACCTCAAGAGTCCTATAACGTTTGAATCACCAACATACCTTCTCAATCCTAGAAACACGAAGAGCCGGACGAACCATGCCTTTATCCAAAGGTACTTCCTATTCATATGCAACTTCACTAACCTTCCTCAACACCCTATGAAGACTCATAAACCAAGAATCCAACTCCCCTTTTATCGTTGCAAACAATACCTCTCATGAGAGAAACCTTCAATTACCCTCAACCACCAATTTTTTTAAAATCCAAGATCCCTTCTCCTCTCATCGGTATATGACTTTGATGACCTTAGGCTGCTTCATCCTTTCCTAATCTACCTCACCCCTCCATGTCCCCCACAATCAAATTCAGACCCAACAAGGTCAACTCTCCCACTTTAAACCACCCAACCGGTGATCTGCAACACCTACCATATAGAGAGCCTCAAAAGGAGCCATACCGATGCTAGAATGATAGCTATTGCTATGCATACTCAATCAATGGAAGATGATCATCCCAACTACCCTTAACCTCTAATATAAAAGCCCTAAGAATATCCTCGAGTAGTCTCACCAACTCATGAATGTACAATTTAGTATACTCTTCGGCACCATAAGTATCTGAATCGGTAGAAAGTGAGCTAATTTCGTCATCCTATTAACCACCCCCAAATATAATTAAAACCCTTTCTAGTCTTGGGTAATCCAACCACAAGGTCCATGTAAATTTCCTCCTCCTTCCAAGTAGGGATCTCTATGTCTTGGGTTAGAACACCCAGCCTTTGATGCCCGACTTTAACTTGTTGACTACTATGACAAGCGGAAACAAATTTGGCAATTGTTCCTCTTCATGCCTCCCCCACCAATACACATCCCTCAAGTCTCTATACATCTTGGTAGAACCGTGGTAGATAGATTAAGAAGAGTTACAGGCCTCATCAAGGATCTTTTCTATCTAGCCATCAACACAAAGTACACACAACCTATCTTGGTGCCCAAGGGCATCATCTCCCCCTTGGGAGACAACCTCCACTATATTATCTGTTCACCTAAAACTTCTAACTCTAATAAAGCCGAATCAAGGCCTTGCTTAAACTAAGCCTCTCCAACCTAAGAAGATTTGGACCCATCGAGAATACTACACCTCTAAGCTCAATATCCTCCAACCTAACCCCCAACCTAGCCAACCGATGGACCTCTCTAATCACCTCTTAGCCACCAGCATCTAAACATGCTAGGCTACCCATAGGCACCTCACTTAGAGCATCAACCACAAATTAGCCTTGTCGGGAATATAATACACATTCATATCACCATCCCTACAAAGTTCTAACTACATCCTCGTCTCAAGCTAAGATCCCTTTAAGTGGGTACATATTGGAGACTCTAGAGAATGGTAACCATAACAACATGCACCCCATACAACCAATGACGTCAAATTCTCAAAGCAAAGTCCCCAACGGCCAACTCAAGGACATAGATAGGGTAATCCCTCTCACGCATCTCAAATTATCCAAAAGCATAGACTTCCATCTAACCATCTTGCATCAATACACAACCCAAACCAATCTGGGCGACATCACAATACACAAAGAACCCCTTGCAACCCTTCTGACAGAGACAAGATAGGAGCGAACACAAAACCATCCTTCTTTCGGATCAACTTAGTCATGGGAGAAGCAATAGAAGAGAACTCATTCACAAACCTTCGGTGTTAACCCACTAAGTCCAAGAAACTCCTAATATCCAAGGGAGTCAAAGGTCTAGGACAATTTCTAATCACATACGTCTCCTAAAATCAATCTTAGTACCATCCTCCGATGCCACATAACCTAGGGGGTGACCTCCTTTAACCACATTTCACACTTCACATACTTATCCTTTAACCACATTTCACACTTCACACACTTAGCATACCACTCCTTCTACCCCAAGATTTGTAACACTACCCCCAAATTATTCACAAGCTCTAAATAAATCAATACTTCATCACTAGAGACCACCTCAAACCTAACAAAGGTATGGATTAAAGACCCTATTCATGAGACATAAACACCAAACCGGTGCATAGCAAACCAAACAGCTCCAACATACTACAAAGGCTCACTCCTAATCCAAAAAGATACTTAGGGATACTACCTATGCTCATTATCACTTGGGAACAAAACCCGAACCAAAGATAAAGCTTTGATAAGTGACTAACCTAGTATAGTTGACCAAATAGATCGACCATTCTTAAGCATCATATTACAATTGTATGGGTTCTACAATTAAAGGAGACACAATATGCAAGTAGCCGAACCACTTCACGACCTCCAATCCAACAAACTAAGCTCAACCAAAATCACAAGAGAATCCATTATGCAATAAGAACATGGGGGCAACCCTTAGACATCAATTATACCTTATGACAAGAAATGGACTTACCCCTTAGCAACCACATTACAAGCCCCCCATTCAAGGAATGACTCAATAGAGAATCATAAAACCCTACGAGCCCCAAATCAAGGAATACACAACATGCGTGTAACTAATTTACCCCAAGTATAACATCAAGGTCCACCACAGAAAATCCAATAAGGCACAAGGCAAGACCTAATGCAATATGAACATGGAGAAACACCTATGATCTCTCAAATAACAATAGGCTCACCGATGATCTAGACACCAAAGGGAGTTCGGGACACACATGAACCCCACTAGCAACCAAAAGAATAATGAAGCAAATAGTGGCAAACGGGCCAATCAATGTAAACACAACAAAGCCAAAGGAAATTTCAACATACTAGTAGCAACATCGGGCACCTTATTCCCTTCTTGATCTACTTGATCAATATGACTACCTTGACCTACAGGTCGATCACCTTTACACTTCCTTCGAACATATGGACAATCCACTAGCTTGTGATCCACTTTACTACATCCATAACAAGCATTGGTCTTCCTCAAGCATGGGCCACCATGGTACTTCCCACACCCTTGGCACTTGGGATTAGTCATCACACCATCACCTCCTTTACTCTTAGTGTATCTATGAGGATAATCCTTCCTCTTATGTCCCACTTTTCCATAATCAAAACAAGCATTAATGCCCTTGAAACATGGGACCTTGTGAACATTGCCATAAGTTGGACACATAACATCACCTCTATCTTTGAGACTTTGGAACATTCCTTCAATACGGGCCCTCTTGGCCTCCTACCTCTCCCTTTACCAATTGATGTCTCGGGGACACTCACTTGTTAATCGAGGTGAGTTGCCAACTTTGTCGCCATTTTCACCAATACCCATAGAGCATTGCGAACCTCCGCATTCATCATAGCATCATCCCGAGTAGCTTGAGACATATCCTGTAATATAATGGTTAGGGATTAGCAATAAGCCCTAGGAGCCTAACTCCATCGCACGACATAGATCATGAAGAAGTGAAATATTTCCTAGAACGCCTCATAGCCTCCTATTCATAGTTATGGCGTGCTTCACAACCATGAATAAGACTCTAATTGACGTGGTGTGTAGGACGCCGAGGATCTAATAACCTAGTGCTCTGATACCACCTTTGTCATGACCCAAGCCTAGGGCCTAGACATGACTGTCGAATGGAGAACCCGAAGGAACCCCAAACAAGCCTCATAGCATATCACTACACATTTTTGGTCGCGGAAGCAAGTAAAATGACAATAAGAGAAAGCATGAACAAGGGGAAATGGGACTAAGGGTAAACTTCCATATCATAAATATCAAGAAGCAAGAGAGTTAAAGCTCATATTATAGATACATATCATATCCAACAATACCTCTACGACATAGATAAAAACGGGGGCCAAGACAAGCAACCGGGCTCACCCTCATGATAATAACAATAGGTAATCTAAACATACCAAACATAGTCTAAACATAGGCTTGAGAGAAGATAGATATTATCCCAGACTTGAGGATTCACCATAAGCTAACTTGAATAATCTGTCTAGCCACGAGGAGAATCAATGGGAGCTTCGAATCCTACATGGTTATATCATGTAGGCATAGAGTATGCATTAGTACATTTGAATGTACTAAGTATGTAGGATGCAATGCAACAATCGATAGGCATCATAAGCAAAATGCATAATAATAAGCAACGAATAATATACTAGCATTATGACGTGTATGAATGATGCTTGAAGTAAAACCATGCTTTTATAGAACAAAATACAATTGTAAGGAGTGACCATTATATTACAAGCCAAGGCCTACCACCCCGTGGGATAGGCGCATGAGGTAAGAACCCCTTCATGAGGTTGATGGAGTCTAAACACCCTACTTAGGTTGACATACTACTAACCCCCTATCGAGGTTGACAGAGTACAAAGTCTCCATCAAGGTTGACGAGTGCCAATACCCAACAAGATTACCCCTGCCTACCACCCCCAAGCTAGGCAACCAAAGGTATCAACTCCTCGATAGTTTACCCGGGCCTATAACTCCCCAAGATAGGCTTGTTCATCCCCAATTGTATATAGAGATAATATCATATACATACATATATACACACACACACACACTCCTCCCATCAACATATAGTAGTTTAAGCCATACATTCTTCTCATAATTATATAATCATCATATACACACATTTCTTTCATCATGATATATATATATATATATTACTTCCATAATCATTTCATCATCATTCCATAATCACTTCATCATCACATAGTCATTCAACTCATAAGACATGCATTGGACCATCACTTCCTCAGGAATCCATAACTGGACATTTTATCAAACACGTAGAGGGTGTGAAATGCTAGTGTAAAACCATGCAATTCAAAAGTGAAATCATGCTAACAAAATCAATGTAAAGCCATCAATAGATACTTGGTAACACCCTCAAACAATATACATCAATACCCTTCATCAATTCTCACAATAGACCATTGATTCATAGCTCCAAACATAGTAAAACAGTCACAATTTCATAAACCCCAACGAAGTGTGCAGTGAATTTTATAATGAATAAGACTCATGAATAAATCAACTTTAAATAATCTAATTTTGAGTAAAAAATCTTAGGTATCATGAGTGAAAGAAACCCATGAAAGAAACTCACATTCCTTAGCTTTTGAGATAATCCTGATGAAGATTGGAGATGGAGACTTGAAGCTTGGTTAAATTCCTTAAGATTCGGAGAGCGGTTTTGAGACTTGAATTTGGGAGTAAAATATTTGGCTAAGTATTTAAATGGGTATTGGGGAATGTTTAGAATGATATGAGGGTGAAAATGGCTAAGTATAGGTATTTTCTCATGTGGGAAGGCCTAGGCCCAAGACTTAAAAGTCTTGGACTGAACTGAAAAGCTGGACAGCAAAATACACTGGGGTGCATTGCGCCCCAAACGCAGATCAACACTATTTTTCGTCAAACATGAAATTTTGAAATTTTCTACGGTTGCTCTAAAATCAGAGTTAGACTGTTTTCCCCCTAAATTGGACCCTTTCAACAAGAATATGAAGTTTGATTTTTGATATCACACATGGATTTTGAGATATATGAAAATTACAATTTTAAACACTTTCGAGGCACATTTTTGGGCAGTTTTTGGGGTCGTTTCAATTCTCCCATTCAAGGATGGGTTCATTTGGGAATTGGAATTTGACCCTACGAGTTCTGCAATTAATAGAGGCATAGTATACATACAACCAATCCATCCTAAGAATAACATCAAAATCAACTATATCCAACTCAACAAGAGCACAAGGAAATATTTTATGCAAGATGCAAAGGAGACAATTTCTATAGACCTTTCTAGAAACAATAGATGCACCAATAGGGGTAGACACCTTTTAAGACTCACACAACAATTTGGTCTCAACGTGAAACTTTTTGACAATAAGAGGAGTAACAAAAGAAAGAGTGGCAACCGTGTCTATCAATGCATACATATCAAAATCAAAGACTTTTAACAGACCGGTGACGACATCGGGTACCTCATCTACTCCTTTCCTCCCTTGAAGAACATAAAATCAATTATCCCTTGGGGACCACCTTGTTGACCTCCTCTACCGAAAGGAACCGTATTAGCACCCTAGCCTTATGGATGAACATCTTTATCCTTGTTGTGATTAAGTGGACAATCTATCACCTTATACCCAATTTCACCACAACCAAAACAAGCATTGGTATCCTTCAAACATGGGCCACTATTACCCCTACCACACTTTGAACGCACGTTTCTAGGCACCACATCACCACCCTCTTAGGGCCTTGTGTAGTCATTGGCAAATCTTCCACTTGGAACATGAGAAGACCCTTAGCCTTGGTGAAATCGGCCACCCTTGGGGGTTTGGAACTTACCATCAAAATGGGCCTTCTTGGCCTCATGACCCCTTCTCTTCCTCAATTTTTCCCCCTCCAATTGTTCGACATAAGTCATCACGCGAGACAAATCCATGTCACTAATCAACATAGCGGCTCGGTACTCCTTATTTACCAAATCGGAGACAACCATCACGAACTTATTCATCCTAGACCTTGGTTCGGCCACCAATTGGGGAGAATATTTTGAGAGTTGGTTGAACTTGAGGGAATACTCCCTCACACTCAAAGATCCTCGCTTCAAATTCATGAACTCTATTATTTTGGCCTCCCTAAGCTCAAAAAGGAAGAACTGGTTGAGGAAAGCCACCTTAAATTCCTCCCAAAGAATCACATTATTGTTCCCCATCTCATCCTTCCATTGAGTAAACCATATTTGGGCCACCCCCTTGAGTTGGTAAGCAGCCAGCTCCGCCTTCTCTTTCGACCTCACACCCATGATAGCCAACACTTTGTATACCTCATCAATAAACTCTTGAGGGTCCTCATCCACTTTAGATCCATTGAACTCTGGTGGGTTCATCCTCACGAAGTCCCTTACCCTAGATAATGGAGTAGGAGCATGAGAGGCTTGGACCCCTTGATTGACTTGATTAGTCATGGCTTGAGCTAGCGACATGAGAGCATCCTGGAGCTCACCATGAGTCGGTTGTTCTTCTGGAGTACGGGCTCTTCTTCCCCTTGTATTAGGCATGATCTAGCATAGCAAAGAATAATCGTTTGGGGGAAAACCTTACCTAAAATTCTATTGCACGACATGGAGTAAGAAGAAGGGAAACATTTCCTAGAATGTCTCATAGCCTCTTACTCATAGTTGTGGTGCACAACATAACCATAAATAAGACTCTAATAGACTCGCTGTGTTGGATGCGGAAGACCGATAACAACCTAGTTCTCTGAAACCAACTTTGTCACGACCCAAGCTTAGGGCCTGGACGTGACAGTGAATAGGGAACCCAAAGGGTCCCTAAACAAGCCTCTCAATATATCATTACACATCCTTGGTTGCAGAAGCATTTGAACAACACCAAGAGATAGTAAAAAGGGAATATAAGGCTACGGGATATTCCTCATATCATAGAAACATAATAAGCCCAATATAGTATAACTTTAATACATCATAAGATTATAATAAAACCTTTACTAAATAGATAGGAACGGAAGCCAAGACAACTTTCTAGGCTCACCCTCATGGTCAAAAGTATATATCAAAGAGAGAGAGAGTCTTTATACATAGCGTAAGATCATAGACATTGTCCCCGGAATTGATGACTCACAAAACGTGCTTTAAGTAGTAGTACTAGCCACGAGAAGGAGGATGATGAGCAAGTAGATCTCTAGTTCTGATATGGTAATATCATGTAGGCATAGAGTATGTGTTAGTATGTTAGAATGTACTAAGTATGTAGGATGTAATGCCACATCGGTAACTGAAGAACAATCACAAACAAACCATAATAAGTCCAAAACAATCAACAAATGAAACACAAGAAAACAAGAAAGACAACTTGGATCAACTGCAGGTGGGTGATACGGGAGCCATGTACGACTCGAAGTTGGAACTATGAGTCTTATGATGGTTCTGTAGACGAAAAATGCACGATCAATAAGGAACACTGGAAAATTGTATGACACTCAGTCACGACTTATAACTTGGGTTATAGGTCGTAGACAGGTTTCGTATAAAGTTCTAGGGAGCAAACTTAAATCAAGCAAGAGTACATGGGACCCATCTATAGCTCGTAGAGGGATCTATGACTTCCTACGAGAGGCGACTATGATATGTAGACTCATTTGTGAGTCGTAAAATACTCCCATAAATAAGAAAAATAGTTTATTGAAATACCTCAACTCAGCACACAGACACTCGAACTCTTTAAACACTATCCTAACAGCATCGAAGCAACTTCATAAACATTCATATGCTAAACACAAATTAAACTGTACCTAAAATCATGGTGTCAAAACAAAAATTTACCCCATCAACAAGGATTTATCAATAAATACCCAAAGGTTCAACCTATTCCCAAATTCATTCCAACATGCACCTGTACCACTACCCCCTCCCCTAAATCAAAGTCAATAAGCATATAATTGCATTCAAGATCACTTGGGGTGAAGTTGAACAAGAACAACAAGAAACGATCACCCTTAGACTTCAACTAAATCAAAATGACCCAATCCTAACCACACCCTTGAGTAAAAGGTAATCAACTAACAGTCTTAAAAATTTCAACCATTCATTCAAACGACGGACATGATACAATGGGCATCCAATTAGCGAACACAAGGTCATAACACCAAATTCAAGACGTAACAATCAACTAACACTATGGAAACCCTAGGTTAACATTAACAAATCATATGTGCCAAGAATATCATGCTTAAACATCTAGCCTATCACATCATAAACTCAATCAAGTTCTAACAAAATGAATTAATGATCAAAAGGAGCTTAGGAACTTACCACAAACACTGATGAACTTTGAAGAGAAGAGTTGAAAGTGACTTATGAAAACCTTAGGTGTTGCCAAAAAATCACACCAGAGAAAGGGTGGATTCACCGAGAAAGTGATCGAAAATAAAAGGGGAAAAAGGGTATGGGGAAAATCAGTAATTAGGGTAAAAATTAGGGTTAAAGTAATTTTGATCGCTTTTATACCTTATTGAGTCGTGGTTAAAATTCCCACGATCGAGTCTATGAAACCCCAACTACTAGTCGTGGCTTAGTTTATGACTCGTAGGTCTTGGTCTCGTAGACCACTTCATACTTAGAAAAATTTGAAAACATACTTGGGTTCTATGAACCCCATCCAGAACTTGTAGTTAAGACTATGAGTTGTAAAATTGGCTCGTAAATGGAGTGCTCATTTAATCTTGCTGACTGCAACTCTTTACGAGATAGGACTACGAGTCATAAAGTGTAATATGACTGGTAGACCTTGTCGTAGAGACTGCTTCAGATGCAAACCTCAGCAAATCTGCAATTCTTGTCCAGCACTTGCACATTCTTCTCAAAACACAGCATTATCCAAAATTCAACCAATCCAATGTCAAAAACAACAAGCAAAACCTGATCAAAACACTACCTAAGAATCCCCAAATGAAAATAAACCTACAAAAAAAAGTAAAAACATCAAAATATCTTGGGTTACCTCCCAAATAATGCCTGATATATTGTCATGGCATGACTCAGTCATCTTGAGTACTGAAAATTTCTCAACACTTGATGAGTCCTTTTCACCAGAACTTGCCTTTTTCATTATGCTACTTTGAATATGATCCAATTGTGGTGAGATGAGTCTGAACTGACTCTTAAGTTGTTGATTTTCAATCAAATATTGATTAACCTTGTAGTTTATCTTGATAATGTCGAACTTGATCTCTCTCAACATCTCCTTTTGCATATCTTCCCTTTTGACCAACTGGGCAAACATGTCTTTAACTCTAGAATTTCCATCTCTTCTATGGTAATGGTGTGGTAGCATGAATAGTTGCTCTTATCAAACTCTTCCTTATGAATTACATCTTTGGTATGGTGGCTTCCTCGACTACTCCTTGGAGTGTTTAGACCTTTTGTCTGTTTTATGAGCATCTCCATATTTGCTCTATTTTTGTTCAAGCATTTGGAAGATTTCTACATTCATCTTTGCTTGCTCGATGTTTCTATTTGAAGAATCCATGGAATTAATTTTTTGCTCACGTGTAGGTTTATACACACATTGGGTGTCAGCCAACTTATCCATTTGTTCAAGAATTTCTGCAAATGTTTTCCCCAAGACTGACCCTCCAATAAGAGCATTTGCATAGGCTTGATTATCTGGGTCTAGTGCTCGATAGAAACTCACCACTAGTGTTGTATCAAAAATGCCATGGTCTGGAGCACTCATTAAGTATCTTTTGCACTTTTCCCATGTAGAATAGAGTGAATCACTAGGGAATTGCTAGAAGCTAATGATTCAATCCTTCTACTTAAACCTATTTGACCTGACAAAAAACCTCGCTAAGAAGGCCCTTTACAATTCCACCCATTAGTGATCACACCATGTGGAATTTCAAATAACCACAATGTCACATTGTCAGTGAGGGAGAATGGGGAGATACTAAGTCCCACAGTATCTATAAACAGATGTTCTATTCCCATTACAACCCCTACAAACATATGTGACAAAGTGCAAAATGGCCGTGTGGATCTTCAGACAGGACTGCAAACAACCCATGGTCTTGCAACCTTTATATTAGCTCATTAGAAATAGTAAATTTTGGGTTAGCCAGTAAGAGTGGAAACAAAATAGCTCCCGGGATGTTAACGTTGTTTTGAGTCATTTGTCTTGTAATCCATTGAACCTCTAAATCAATTAGAGCTAAGGGAATGACTTGACTCCTTATATTGGGCATACAACCCTAGTGTGCCCTATAAAGAAACTAAACTAACAAAAACAAAAATAAAAATAAAATACAATAGAACTAAGAATTTAACGCATGAATTATACTACTAGTGAATCCAAATCGACGTCTAGTCATATTCCCCAGCAGTGGTGCCATTTTTCATTGATCACTCTCAAGATACGCCTCTATTTCAAGGTCAAAGTAATCATCAAAGTAATAAACCTAAAAAAGGATAGGGTCAAATCCCACAGGGAATACAGGACTTTGCATCTTGGTTCACCTATAATCAATTCAAGAGTCAACTAACTCAACTCCGTAAAAGGGAGGGGGTTTTCAATGATTGGTAGAAAATTAAACTAAATTAACAAAACGTCGAGACAATCAAATTGGAGAGAAACTTGGGTAATTGTGTTCCCCATGAGTCACTAACTTAATCTCCTAGGATAACACAACTCTCAATTAGGACATTGCATGCAAGACAGTGAGTTAGGTTCTTCCAGCGCTCTTCAGAAGGTGATGGTTGAATTTCACTATGGGACTTGGCTGGTCTTCATAGCGTGCCAAACTAACCATTACCCATTATCCCAATCAACCTCTCTTTGGTCGGGTTTGATTGATTAGATGAAAACACATCATCGATCTCTGCTAAATATTCTCTTTTCCTATTCATCACTACCTGGATTGAGATCATGACACTAAGCGATATCTAATGTTGGCCACCATTAGAAAACATACAAAACAAAGAGAAATGGCTAATATGCAAATACCCAACTCAAGAATTTCTCAAAATCTGGGTTTTCTAAGTAAGATTCTCATGGTTCCCACAACCCCAAGTTGTGGGTTTAGCTTCTCATGGCTTCGATAAATAAATAAACAATGAATAGAGAAGAGATAGTTAATCACTTACCCAAGATGATTGATGAACAAGAAAACCCACTTTGAATTGAGAATCCCAAGCTTGAAAACTGAATTGAATCCACAAGTGAATGTCTTCTCCAAAATTTAATCTCCAAAGATAAACCCTAAAAATTACTCCTAAAATTTCATGCTCCCTATATTCTGTACTGTTCCTCCCTAATCTGTGCAAAAGCATTGGCTAAAAATCTAAAATATACTATTTATAGTCGTTACAAACAAGTCCCTAAATTAATTATTAAAACTGGTGGGTGCCTGATACGAGTCACAGTTATGACTCGTAACTCGTATCATAAGACATAATCGGATTTTCGTGATCATCTTCTTCAATCTTGGACTTCACTAATATGGAACACTATTACGAGTCGTAGTCTGCTTTATGACTCATTTTGATCTCTCGTAGTCTTCAATTATCTTTCTTGGTCTATGTTCAATCAACACTGGAAATCACTACGGGTCCTCCCCTTATGACTCGTAGAGGGTACTACGAGTCGTAACTATGTCTCATGTTGCTGACCTTCAAGTTATCAGATATTGCATTTAAGCACTGGAAATCCCTATGGGACCACCATAATGACTCGTAGACTAAGCTACAACTCGTAGAGGGTCTCATATGTCCTAAGAACTATGAAAACCAACAACTTTTCCTAAAATTGTGCCAACCTACTTTTCTTGTAAAAACAAACACAAAACACATAAAAACCATAAAATTCGCATTAAGAACATACAAAATCCTAAGTTTTAGGTGTCAAATGTGTAGTATTTTGACAGCACATCAAGACTGCAAGCAAACATTTGTTTGGAAGGTGTAGACTACATAAGGTAATCATCCAGGAGTTAAAATTTCATTATGCATACGAAATACTTGAAGGATGTTGCCACTCCAACAATGACATATGCGGCGATGGTTCAATAAAAGATTGATCCAAAAGTACCTGCTCCGAGGAACCAAATTACATACTTGCATGGGGAATCGAGAATTATATGGGAGGAGGAAGAAGTTTCATAGATGAGTGTAAATGAGGATTTTCAATATACAGTTATTAAAAAATATTCCTCTGGATGGCCGGATATTCATGAACTAAGGAGAATTTTACCGAGACAATGCGAACTCAAAAGTGAATACTCAATAGGATATTTGGGTAATAGATACATCTTAATACAAGCTTCTTGTATTGAAGATTATGTACATCTATTATCAAAGAAGATTTTTTGCATTGAACATAAAAATTGGAATTATTCAATGAGAACCCTTAAGTGGGACGTATTGTTTGATCCAAAGGAAGAAACTACAATTGCAATAGCCAGGATATTTTTCCCGTCTCTACCATCAAATGTTTTTGGTAAAGAGACAATTTTTTTACTTGCATCGGCAGTAGGTAAACCCTTGCAGGCTGACTTGGCCACCAAAACCAAAACATGGCCTAGTTGTTCAAGGGTCAAAGTAGAGGTGGATCATCTGGGAGATTTCCCTAAGCGAACTAATTGAGGTTCGGAACAAAATGACTAGGGAAATCAAAGAAAAG
Source organism: Solanum clarkiae (assembly GCA_011800125.2). NCBI lineage: Eukaryota > Viridiplantae > Streptophyta > Magnoliopsida > Solanales > Solanaceae > Solanum > Solanum clarkiae. The sequence goes on along the minus strand of JAABOM020010245.1, from coordinate 32,731 downwards.
TGGGTTGATATCAAATATGATTATATGCTGAAATATTGCAAGAAGTGCAAGCTACACAGACATAATGAGAGTGATCCCTAGGCCATTCACCTAAAATTATATCCAAAGCAAGAGGAGGAGGGTTAGAAGAAGGATGCGAATATGGAAGAAACACCAATTAAGGACATAGTGGCTCAAGAGGAATTTAAAGAACAATAGAATATTTCAAGCCGCACTGGAAATACATTGTTGGGCTAATACACATCTCCATGTTGCGGAGAGGATGTAGGGAAGATTCTGTACTAAAGCGCTCCCAAGGTGCATTGCAGAGGCATCACGGAAAGCTTTCTAGAATTCATCACTTAAAAATTTGTAATTGCTATTCTTTCGCTCTTAAATCGAGGTTAGACCCTTTTTCACCTAATTTTGACCCCCTGATCACAAATGTGAAGTTAGACTTTCGAAATGCAAATGGATTTTTAGATATATGGAAATTAAAATTCTGGACATTTCGAAGGACATAACCACAAACTCAAAAGTGAGGATGAAAACCCGTGCTAAGCTTAACCTTGGTACCAAGACCTCTTTGGAAGGACCTCCAAAAGTGAGAAGTAAATTGAGCACCACAATCCGAAATGATAGACAACGGCACCCTATGTAATCTAACCAACCTTATGTATGTACAACTTGGCATAATCTTCGGCACCATATGTAGTCTTGACCGGTAGGAAGTGAGCCGACTTTGTCATTCTATCCACAACAACCCAAATAGAATCAAAATATTTCCTAGTCTTAGGCAATCCAACCACAAAATCTATGTTAATCTCTTCCCACTTCCAAGTATGAATTTCTATATCTTAGGCTAGGCCACCTAGCCTTTGATGTTCGACCTTCACTTGTTGGCAATTGTGACATCGGGATACGAACTTGGCAATGTCTCTCTTCGTACCACCCCACCAATACACCTCCCTCAGGTCTCTATACATCTTTATAGAACCAGAGTGAATAGAATAGGACGAATTAGGGGCCTCCTTCAACATCACTTCTCTCAAGTCATCCACATTTAGCACACATAATCTACATTGGTACCTAAGGGCACCATCTCCCCCTTGGGAGAAAACCTCCATTTTACCATCTCTCACCAAGGCCTTCAACACTAGCTAGGCGGGGTCAAGATCTTTTTTTCCCTTTACCTCCTCAATCAATGAAGATTTAGAACCATCAACAACCACTATACCACCATTATCAACTTCATCCAACCTAACCCCCAATCTAGCCAACCGGTGAACCTCTCTAGCCACCTCCTTGCAACCATTATTAACATGAGTTAGACTACTCATAGACACCCTACTTAGAGTATTGGCCATGAAATTAGCTTTGTCGGGGTGATAATGCACACTCATATCGTAATATTTAAGGAGTTCTAACCACCTTCTTTATCTCAAGTTAAGATCTTCTTGGGTGAACACATATTGGAGACTCTTGTGGTCGATAGATACATCAACTTGAACCCCATACAAATAGTGACACCAAATTTTCAAAGCAAATACTACGGCTGTCAATTCAATATCATAGGAGGGATAATTCTTCTCATGCACCTTAATTTGCCTAGAGGCATATTCTATCACCTTACAATTTTACATCAAAATATACCCGAAACCAATTCTTAAGGCATCACAATATACAACAAATCCTTCTAGTCTTTCCAATAGAGACAAGATAGGAAAAGAGACAAGCTTATCTTTCAAAGTTTAGAAACTCTTCTCACACTCATCGGTCTATACAAATTTTTCCTTCTTTTGCGTCAACTTAGTCATAGAAGAAGCAATATAAGATAGGCCATTCACAAACCTCTGGTAATAACCTGCCAAACCCAAGAAACTTTTAATGTCCGATGAAGTCAAAGGTCTAGGCAAATTTCTAATCCCCTCCGTCTTCTTAGGATCCACCTTAATGCCATCATTCGACACTACATGCCCTAGAAAAGCAACCTCTTTCAACCAAAATTCATATTTTTCATATTTAGCATACAACCTGTCCTCCCTCAAGATTTACAACACCACCACCAAATGATTCACATGCTCCTCCTCATTATGGAATAAATCAAGATATCATCAATAAAAACCACCACAAACAACCCAAGGTAGTGATTAAAGACCCTATTCATGAGATCCATATATATAGCTGGTGCATTAGTCAATCCAAAGGACATAACCACAAATTCAAAGTGCCCATACCTAGTCCAGAAAGACGTCTTGGGAATATCATACGCCCTTACTTTTACTTGGTGATACTCAGACCGAAGATCAACCTTAGAAAAGTGACTAGCCCCTTGAAGTTGTTCAAGACGGTCATCAATCCTTGGTAAAGGGTACTTGTTCTTTACGGTGACCCGATTAAGTTGTTGGTAATCAATGAAAATTCTAAGAGAACCTTCCTTTTTCTTCATAAATAACACTGTTTCACCCAAAGGTAACTTACTAGGCCTCACGAAACCCTTCTCCAACAAATCCCTCAATTGCTCCTTCAACTCCGCCGGGGCCATACGGTTAGGGGGAATAGAAATGGGTTTAGTATCGGGAAGGAGGTTTGTAACAAAGTTATTTCCCTTTCGGGAGGAACATGGACAAGCTCATCAGGAAAGACATCAAGAAAGTCATTAACCACCAGAACTGACTCAATAGAGAGGACTTTAGACTCAAAATCCCTAACCCTCACAAGGTGATAGACACAACCCTTAGAAATCAACTTTTGGGCTTTAAGGCAAGAAATGAATCTACCCTTGACCACAACATCACGACCCCACTTAAGGACAGGCTCATTAAGGAATTGGAATTTAAACCCTACGGGTTCTACAATCAATAGAAGCATAAAATGCATGCAACGAATTCATCCCAAGAATGACATCAAAATCCACCATATCTAACTCAACAAAATCACAAGGCAAGATTGTATGCAACATGAACACGGGACAATTCTATAGACTCTTCTAGCAATAATGGACTCACCAATAGGGCTTGACACTTCATAAGGATCACACAACAATTCGGGACTAATATAAAGCTTCATGGCAACAAAAGGAGTAATATAAGAAAGAGTGGCATCTTGGTCTATTAATGCATACACATCAAAATCAAAAAACTTTAACATACTGGTGACGACATCAGGAACCTCATCCACCACTTGGCTCCCTTGAAGAGCATAGAATCTATTTTGCCTTGGAGCACCCCTTGTTGGCCTCCTCTTCCTTTTTGACCCGCATTTGCACCTTGCCCTAGTGGACGACCATATCTACCTTTGTTTTGAACATGAGTACAATCAACTACCTTATGACCCACTTCACTATAACTATATCAACCATTAGAGTTCCTCATACATAGTCCATTATGGTTCCTACCACACCTTTGGCACATAGGGTTAGGTACCACACCCTACCACCTTGGAACCTTGGATTGTCATTAGAAAACCTCCTATTAGGAGCATTGAAAGATCCTTGGCCTTGGAACTTGTGGCCTTGAGGAAACCAGCCACCCTTGGAAACTTTAGAATCCACCTTCAAAATGAGCCTCTTGGACTCACCCCTTCTTCTTTTTCTAAGTTTTTCTCCCTCTAGTTGCTTGGCATATGTCATAAGACGGGACAAATCCATATCATGCACTAACATGGCAGTTCGACACTCCTTATTGACCAAGTCAAACACTCCTAACACAAATTTTGTTCATCCTATATCTAGGTTCGGCAACCAATTGCAGGGCATACTTGGAGAGTTGGTTGAACTTGAGGGAATACTCCCTCACACTCATAGAACCTTTCTTAAGGTTTACAAACTACATCATTTTAGCCTCTTTTAGGTTGATGGGAAGAACAGGTTGAGGAATGTGGCTTTGAACTCCTTCCAAGGAATAGCCATCATCATATCTCCTCTCCGACTTCCATTGTGTAAACTTAATTTGAGCCACACCTTTGATTTGGTAGGCTGCTAACTCCGTTTTCTCCTCCGTATTGACCCCCATAATAGATAGCACTTTCTATACCCCATCGATGAACTCTTAGGGATCCTCATACGTCTTAGATCAATGGAACTCTGGTGGGTTAATTCTAGTAAAATCCCTTACCCTAGAAGTTGGAGTGGGAGCATGAGGGGCTTGGACCCCTTGGTGAATTTGGTTAGTCTTGGCAAAATCCAACATGGTAATAACATCCCAAAACTCATCTTGGGCCACCTATCCTCTTTGAGGAGCTCGAGGAGTGGGAGGGGTCGGCTGCTTCTCAGGTGTACGGGTCCTCCTTAGCCACCCTCTTGAAATCAACATGATCTAAAAGAGCAAAGATCATTCGTTAGGGGAAAATCTTTATACTCACATCAAAAGCATGATACAGACCATGAAGAAGTGAATAATTTCCTAAAATGCCTCATAGCCTCCCATTCATTGTTGTAGTGCTGCTACTAAACCATGAATAAGACTCTAATTGACACTGTGTGTTAGATACTGAGGACCATTAACAACCTAGTGCTCTGATACCAAGTTTTTCATGACCCAACCTAGGGCCTAGATATGACATAGCAATTGGGGAACCCGAAGGAATCCCAAACAAGCCTCATAGCATATCAATCACAGATCTTTTGTCACAGAAGAAAAATAAATACCACAAAGATATAAATAAGGGAAAAGAGACTCAGGGAAGTCTTTGATAATCATAAAACATCCAAGAGTTAAGTACATAGTATAAGTATATCAAATGTTCCAATAACACCTCTAATATAGAGTGGAGCAGCCAAGGCACATTCTGGGCTCGCCCTCATAGTGTCAAGTGTTCAATGTAAAGAGATATCAAAAAGTAAGAGTAGCATAGCTAGTGTCCCCATAATTAAGGACACACCAAAGCTTATCTTTCGAAATGTTTAAACTAGCCATGTGGAGTATGATCGAGAGGTGTTCCATTTCCTACATGATAATATCATGTAGGCATAGAGTATGCATTAGTATATTTGAATGTACTAAGTATATCGGATACAGTGCAACAAGATATAAGGAAACATAGTCAAAATGCATAGCCATAAGCAATGGATATGTAGAATAACAATATGGCATGCATGATCAATGCTTGGAGTGAAACACGCTTGTAAATCATCTAACCTGCAAAATATATAGTACATGTGTGAGAAGAGACCATAACCAATATAGACCAAGCAAACTATTTCTTGGAATCCAAGATATGTCACCCCCTTGTAAGGTGATTGAGGTACCCACCCCTCAACTTGGTGATTGGACATGTAACCCCCAATAAGGTGATCAAGGTACTCACACCTCAACATGGTGATTGGACATGTCACCCCCCAACAAGATGATCGAGGTACTCACACCTCAAAAACGTGATCGGGCATGTCACCCCCCAACAGGTGATTGAGGTACTCCCCCCTCAACATGGTGATTGGGCATGTCACCCCGAACAAGGTGATTGAGGCATGTCATTCCCTCAATAGGGTGATTGAGCATGTCACTCCCAACAAGGTGAGCGCTACTCATAACATCATAGCTATGTTTTATGAATTCAATGCATATGTACAAGCCCTTAATCATTATAAAGTCACTTGACATATAAACAATGTAATAGATCATCGATAACTTGAGAATCCTTGTCAAGATATTTTATTATACACTTTGTGGGTTCAAAATGATAGTTCAAAATTATGCAATTTAAGAGCGAAATAAGATGCGGAAACTCATTGTAAATCAACCTACCAACACATAGTAAAGCTCCCATGTGGATTACTTTGAAATCCATCATGAAATCGACTAATAGATCATAGTTCCATAGTTTAAAACATGCGTAGTCTCAATAGACAGAACTAATTCATAGTATAAGCTTGATATAGATAAACATGGTAATCATTCATCCTTTCATAAAACTCCAACATAATTTATAATCAAAATCCATAATAAGAGATACCTATAGATGATTCAACTTGAGAACATACAATTTTCATAAAAACAAAGATTGGGCTCCATTGGTGAAAGGGCCCAGTGGAAGAAACTCAAATACCTTAGACTTGGGTTTCCTTGAGATGAGATTGAATAGAACTTGGAGCTTGAAGAGGATCTTGAGTTCCAATGTTAGGATTGAAATCCTTGAAATTTGAATGAGATATTTGGTTAAGTCTTGGAGAGGGTCTTGAGTGATATAACGTTAAAAAATAGTAAGTATAGTTGTTTTCATGCATAAGTGGGCATGAAGCCATGAACACATTGTCCTTAGGCCGAAACAAAAAAATTAAAGAAGTGATAACATTGCTTCACGACAGGTCCACGTCGCGGAGCCATCGCTAACCCCTATAGGTTTGCGAAAAAATGGCAAAAATCTATTTTCGCTATGGGTCTTCAAAAATCTGTGTTATACACATTCTCCACTCAATTTTGCCCTCTGATCAAGAATATCAAGTCGTATGTTCGATATCATTCACGAATTTTGAGATATATAGAAATTACGATTATGGGTGTTTTCAAAGCACATTTTTGAGGCGTTTCGTTCACCAACTTTTTCCTTCTTCAATACTCAAATATATAAACTCATAAGAAAATGAGTCTATAGGCACCCATATTACTATATATCTAGCCTGAATTCAAAAATTGATCTAACTCGATAATCTAGTTCCTAAATTTCAAGCCTAATATTTAGTCTTAATTCCCCCCAGATAACACAACTCTACTGATGTTCATATAAAATAATACATCAAATATTTAATATCTATATTAATGTATCAAAATACGAATTGTACTAATTAAAAATAAATAAATAATTTCAAATTTTAAAATCGGTGCTTAGGATACATATTAACAAATCAACTATTCTAAAGATGGTGAATGCAATATATATACACGTAGTATATTGCTATCTGTGCACCAATTATATACTATTAATCCCACTTTTCCATGACTAATTCATTGGCCAGAATTATATTTATCATTGGCCAATGATTTTTGTCACAAGAATCAATTGGAATCACCTTGCCCATCACTTGTAAACAATTAAATTCACTTACTGCAAATAGGGCAAAATTTTCTCCACCAACAATAATAATTATATTAGTATATTTCTATCCATATATCCAATTCATGGCTTAGGAGAAACTTTTCAATTTACCTGAAGTCACGTCGTTCTCCTTCATTCATCCAATGTTTCGCTTCTCACCGCAGGCACTGCTTTTTTCGTTTTCTTTCTGGCGCTCTTGCTTCCTATTTTTTGTCATTTTTTCTTTCTGTTTCTATTATATTTCTCTAGGGTTGTGTTAAGCAGCCCTTCTATGTGACACGCCATTACTCTATGCTCTTATATATCCATATTTCAAGCCTCATTTGGTTGGATTTGGGGTGTATTAAGTTCATGGGAGACTCCTAGTACCTAAAATATTTCAAGACTCCCCTAAGAGTTAAGTTTTGGGCGATGGTTCATGCAAGGTTCAACTTTAAACTATCATAACTTTTAGCACATTTAGACTGGTGGCCCATGACATCTCAAATGAAATCTCTTTGAGTTAGCTTAATAATGCACTTAGTTTCACCTTATTTCGAGTTTGGATGAAGAAGTTATGACCGATTTCGTGAGACTCTCCCATGCAATGAACTCACACGGGCAACTTGACAGCCAATGTACCCTTTGAAGGGTCATTTAGGGTAGCTGGGGCTTGAAAGAGCCATTTTTGGCACCAAGGAAGGTGGCACGGCCAGTCGCATGGGTCGTGTGGCCCACCATTGACCGTGGGGATAGCCACAAGGTGTGCCAAAGCAAGCTTGTTGGACTTGGGAAAAATGTGGCTAAGGTTGGTACCACAGGCACTATTGACTGGTCGTGTGGAGTGGGATGGCCTGTGGCACTTAAGTGTGTGGAGGCCTGTAACTTGTTTTGTCTAAGTGAGGTGGGACGGACAAGTAAAGGGTCCATGTAACCCCATATTGTTCATGAAAGCAGTCGTCAAAGTGACGTCGACACTAACTTTTTCTCAAGTGTTCCAATTCCATTTTTCTATCTAAGTCTTGTCTCAAGGGCACTACACATGACCTGTGAAGTGCCACATGGTAAGTTAAGTCTCCAGTGAGATGATACTTTGCTAATTTTTCCATCCGTTCATTTATCGCATTTTCGTAAATTTTAATTACTCTAATGCCCTTTTTAGACTTTCAATGCTATCCTAATCTTCCTAAAAGACCTAAACACTATCCCAAAGGGTAAAACTCATTACTCTCATCTCAAATGCGCTCTCAATTCTCTCAAGAGCCTCCATAAATCCCCAATTCAATTTCAAGGAATCCCAAGAACAAGATTGGATTCAAAGATCATTTCTAAGCCTCCATTCTTCCCAATCTCAATTCCAAGCAACTCTAGACCTAAGGTATGTGGTACTGAACCATTGGGTTCTCCCACCTATGATGCCTAAATCTTATTTGCTTAATAATATATTATTTAAAGTTGATTTTACATGTAGGTCTTGTATATTGAGAAATTCACTGCACAATGATTTTAGTTCATGAAAGTATGGTGGTTTTAGCATGTTTTGAGCTTCAAATGTTCGATCTAATGTTGGATTTGATGAGGGGATTTGATGTGCATGTCTTGTGGGTGTTGCAAAGTTTTCATTTATGGTTTTATCATTGATCTTCTTGCATGATTTTATCTCTAAATTGCGTGGTCTTTTACCCCCATTTCACACCCCCAAGTGTTTGATAAAATGTTCGGATGTAGTTTCTTGAGTAGTTGAAGGTCCAAAGCCTGACATATGATATGAATGATGTTATGATGATGAAATGAGCTTATATATATTATTATTTCCATGTGAAGTGTTATACTAGAGCATATGATAAATCATATATAAAGTATTGCATTAGACTATACCTAATCCGGGGGACCAAGAGCCGAGGTAACCATATTGGGCATTTATACTCTTCAACTATGCAAGGGGTTTATACTCCGTCACTGTGTTGATAAGGTGTGATTAACATCAACAATGTAAGGGGTTTATACCACACAACCACCAAGGGGTTTATACCTTGAACAACTAGCTTTGTCTCTTCTTCACATATGATATCCTATATAAGCATTAGTTACTTAAGCATGTTTTACATAAGCATTGATCATACATGGCATATTGTATATTAAGTCTTTTACTTAGTATCGTGCATTTTGATTATGATGCCTAATTCTTGTTGTATTGTATCCCACATACTTAGTACATTCAAACATACTAACACATACTCTTGCCTACATGATATCACCAAGTAGGAACTAGTGCTCAAGTTGATCCTCCTCTTCCATGTGGCTAAACGGTGCTATTCCAAGCTTGTTGATGAGTCCTCCATTTCGGTGACCTTAGTCTATGTTGCTATTATTTATGTATTGAGATACTATCTTATGTTCTATTGACTATAAGGGTGATCCCAGTAGCTTTGTCTTAGCCCCTGCTCTATCTATGTAGTTAGAGGTATTTGTTGGATGAGTTGTGTATTTACAATATGAGCTACGACTCCTTGTCTTTGATGTTGATGTTTTGACAAGCTATCCGTAAGCCCCTTGTTCCTTTTGCTTACTTTATGCCTTTTATATGCTTTCGCGACCAAGGATGTGTAATTACAAGTTAAAAGGCTTGATTGGGGTTCCTTCAGGTTCTCCATTCGCCATGTCACGTCTAGGCCCTAGGCTTGGGTCGTGATTGTTGGGGAGGCATGAAGAGGGACATTGCCAAATTCGTTTCCGGTTGCCATAATTGTCAACAAGTCAAAGCTAAGCATCAAAGGTCGAGTGGCCTAACCCAAGACATAGAGATTCCCACTTGGAAGTGGAAGGTGATTAATATGGATTTTGTGTTTGGGTTTCCCAAGACTAAAAAAGGTTTTGATTTCATTTGGGTGGTGGTTGATAGGATGACGAAATGGGTACACTTTCTACCGGTTAAGACCACATATAGGGCCAAAGAGTATGCAAGGTTGTACATCCATGAGTTAATGAGGTTACATGGGGTTCCTTTGTCCATCATATCGAATCATGGTTTGCAATTCACTTCACACTTTTTGATGACTTTTCAAAGGGGTCTTGGTACAAAAGTTCACCTTAGTATGACCTTCCAACCTCAAATGTATGGCCAAGCGAAAGAACCATTCAAACCCTTGAAGATATGCTTAGGGCATGTGTATTAGAATTGAGGGGTAGTTGGGATGACCATCTTCCTTTGATTGAATTCACATACAATAATGGCTTTTGCTCTAGCATCGGTATGGCTCCTTTTGAGGGTCTTTATGGGAGGCGATGTAGATCACCAGTCGGTTGGTTTGAGGTTGGAAAGGTGGCCTTATTGGGATAGGATTTGGTTATGGATGCTCTTGAGAAGGTTAGGATGATTAGGGAAAGGTTAAGAACGTCCCGAAGTCATCAAAAATCTTATATCAATGTGAGAAGAAGAGACCTTGGATTCAAAGTGGGTAATTGGGTTTATTTGAATGTTTCTTCAATGAGAGGTGTGGTCTGTTTTGTTAAAAAGGGGAAGTTGAGTACAAGGTATGTTGGTCCTTTTGAGGTCTTGAAGAGGGATGGCAAGGTAGCTCATGAGTTGAAGTTGCCTAGTGAAATGAACTTCGTTCATCCAGTGTTCCGTGTATCTATGTTGAGAAAATGTGTGGGTGACCCTAATGCCATTTTGCCTATTGATATGGTGGGTGTTGTTGAGGATAACTTGACTTATGAGGAGGTTCCGATTCGAATTTTGGATAGGCAAGTGAAGAGATTGAGGAACAAGGAGGTGATATCCGTTAAGGTCCTTTGGAGTAACCAACAAGTCGAAAGTGTTACATGGGAGGCCGAAGAGGACATGAAAAAGCGGTATCCTTATGTTTTCCACTCCAGTCAAGCCTAAGGTAGCAATTCTAAGTCCTTTATATAATTTCAAGTCTTAAGTTTCATCGTACATTACATGCATTCATGTTCATGTTAATAATATTATAGGGATTTTGCTGTTCATATTGAGATTTTCTTGAAGACCATATTTAGGTGCATTGTTGCATCCATGTTTTAGCAAAAAAAATCTTCATGACTACTTTCTTTGTGTACGTTTTTCTGACATTCAGGGATGAATGTTCCCAAGGGAGAGATATTGTGGCACCCCATAACTCTATGCTCTTATGTCTCCATTTTTCTAGACTCATTTGGTTAGATTTGAGGTGTATTAGGGTCATGAGAGACTCCTAGTACCTAAACGAGTTCAAGACTCCCCTAAGAGTTAAGTTTTAGGTGATGGTTCATGCAAGAGTCAACTTTAAACTAGCATAACTTTTAGCACATTGGAACTAGCTGTCCCAAGACATATCAAATAAAATCTCTTTGAGTTAGCTTCACAAGCACTTGGTTTCACCTTATTTCGAGTTCGGATGAAGGAGTTATGACTAATTTCGTGAGACCCTCCACTGCAGTGAACTTACACGGGCAGCTTGATGGCTAGTCTGCCCTTTGACAGGTCGTATGGGGTAGCTGCGATTGGAAAGGTCCATTTTTGGCACCAAGAAAGGTGGCTCGGGTCGGGTTTCCCACCATTGACCATGAGGATGGCCACAAGGTATGCCAAAGCTAGCTTGTTGGACTTAGGGAAAATGTGGCTAAGGTTGGTAACAAGGGCATTATTGACAGGCCATGTGGAGTGGGATGGCCTATGGTACCTTGGAGTATGAAAGCCTCAACTTGTTTTGTCTAAGTGACGTGGGACGGATCAGTAAACGGTCTGTGTAACCCAACACAGTCCGTGAAAGCAATTGTCAAAGTGACATTGACGCTAACTTTTTCTAAAGTGTTCCAATTCCATTTTTCTGTCTAAGTCTTGTCTCACGAGCACTCCACACGACCCGTGGAGTTCCACATGGTCAGTCAAGTCTCCAGTGAGATGACACTTTGCCAATTTTTCCATCCGTTCACTTATGGCGTCTTCGTAAATTTTAATTACTCTAATACCCTTTTTAGACTTCCAATGTTATCCTAATCTTCCTAAAAGACCTAAACACTAAGCCAAAGATAAAACTCATTACACTCACCTCAAATACACTCTTAATTCTCTCAAAAGACTCCATAAATCCCCAATTCAATTTCAAGGAAACCCTAGAACAAGATTGTATTCAAAGATCATTTCCAAGCCTACATTCTTCCCAATCTCAATTCCAAGCAACTCTAGACCTAAGGTATGTGGTGTTGAACCATTGGGTCCTTCCACCCATGGTGTCTAAACTCTCTTTTGCTTAATAATTCATGATTTAAATTTGATTTTACATGTGGGTCTTGTATATTGAGAAATTTACTACACAATGATTTTAGTTTACAAAAATATGGCTGTTTTAACATGTTTTGAGCTTCAAATCTTGGATCTAACGTTAGATTTGATGAGGGTTTTTGATGTGAATGTCTTGGGGGTGTTGCAAGGCATTGATTGATGGTTTTATCATTGATTTTCTTGCATGATTTCATTGCTAAATTGCATGGTCTTTTACCCCCATTACATGCCCCCCAAGTGTTTGATAAAATGTCCGGATATGATTTCTTGAGTTGTTGAAGGTCCAAAGAACGAGATATGATATAAATGATGTCACGATGATGAAATGAGCTTATATATATGATTAGTCCCATATGAAGTCTTGCATTAAAGCATATGATAAATCCTATATAGAGTCTTGCATTAGACGATACTCGATCCGAGGGTACAATAGCCTAGGTAACCATGTTGGGGATTTGTACTCATTAACCATGCGAGGGATCTATACTTCTTCATCGTGTTGGTAAAGTGTGATTACCATCAACCATGCGAGAGGTTTATACCACACAACCATGAAGGGATTTATACCTTAAACAACTAGCTTGGTCTCTTCTTCACATATGATATCCTATATAAGCATGAGTTACTTAAGCATGTTTTACTTAAGCATTGATCATACATGACATATTGTACATTATGTCTATTGCTTAATATTGTGCATTTTGATTATGATGTCTACTTCTTATTGTATTGCATCCACATACTTAGTACATTCAAACATACTAATGCATACTCTTGCCTACATGATATCACCATGTAGGAACCAGTGCTCAAGTTGATCATCCTCCTCCTTCACATGGCAAGTCGGTGCTATTCCAAGCTTGTTGGTGAGTCCTCAATTTCGAGTACCTTAGTCTATGTTGCTATTATTGATGTATTAAGACACTATCATATGTTCTATTGACTATGAGGGTGAGCCCGGTAGCTTTGTCTTGGCCCCCGCTCTATTTATATATTTAGAAGTGTTTGTTAGACGAGTTGTGTATTTATGATATGAGCTATTATTCCTTGTCTTTGATGTTGATGTTTTGACAAGTTATCCCTCAGCCCCTTGTTCCTTTTGCTTCCTTTATGCCTTTTATATACTTCCTTGACCAAGGATGTGTAATGACAAGTTAAAAGGCTTGATTGGGGTTCCTTCGGGTTCCCCATTCACCATGTCACATCTAGGCTTTAGGCTTGGGTCGTGACATTCTGCTTATATTACAATATGATATTATTAAAAAATTATTTATTTTTATATATTAATAATAATAAATTCTATTAATCTATTTTTAATAAACATGAAATAAATAGTATAAGGTATTTAACTAAATTATCACTTTAAACCACAATTAAATTAATTATCTAAAAGTATTACTTTACTAAATAATGAAAATTATCAAATAGTCCAAAATACCATGTTTATAATTTATGAGATAAATATTTTAAGATGTAAGGAGCTCTATTTCTCAAAACGACTTGAGGGTTATTACAGTACCAGTGTGTTTTGGTTTGCTAATTATCTATTTGATCTTGTTTTTAAAAGTTAGCGTGGGTACCAGAGTTTTAATTGTATGTGATATATTCCATTGGGTTAAGGTCTGTGTGTTGCTATATTGTCTACATAGATTGAGTCGTCTCTTGAGAGCACGCAACAATTTTAAGTTGAGGGTGTTGATATGCTGTAAAAATACAGCACATTTGATACTTAAAACTTAGGATTTTGTGTACTCTAAATGTGATATTTATGATTTTTATGTGTTTTTGGTATTCAGTTTGTAGGAAAACAGGTTGACAAGACTTTGAATTAAAATTGCAGACTTTTCTGGTTTTTGATGGTTTACGGGACCTTCTATGAGTCATAGAGGATTGTATGAGTCGTAGAATGGGTTTCATGAAGATTTGTAGTGAAATATGAGATCTGAATTTCAGCTATACGAGACTTCTTTACGAGTTGTATAGAGTGGTTTCGTGAAAATTTTCAGTAAAAGACCAGTTGATGCTGACAAAGTCTGTGTGAGTGCAATACGAGTCATGAATCAGTGTATGACTCGTAAAGTGGATACATGGAGATGAAGTCCAACATTCAAGAAGTTGAATATGAGACCTTAATTACAACTTACAAATCACTTTACGAGTCATAAGGACCTATCGTAACAAGTCGACGATCAGTATTTCTATTTTTTTAGGTCTTATTTGTAATTACTATAAATAGTACTTTTTAAGTTACTTTTGAGGGGATGACAGTAGAGAACATTATTAGAAAGTACTTTTAGGGTTTTGTACTTGGAGACTTCAATTTTGGAGGAGAATATACTTGTGTATTAATTGGATATTCAAATCTTGTGATTCTCAATTAAATTTTGATTTGCTTATTCTTCAATTCAATTAGGTAAGTGTTCAATTATATTTTCTCAATTCATAATTTTTTTATTTACCCATAGCACGACTAGCTAAATCCACAACTTGGGGTTGTGGGAACCATGAAGATCTAACCAAATAAACCCGGATAATTTGTAATTCTTGGAATGGGTATTTACATGTATTAATCAAATCTCTTCGTTTTGAATGTTTTCTAGTTGTAGCCAACACTAGAACTTGCCTAGTGTTACCTTCCTGATCTAGGTAGTAATGAATAAGAAAAGAGATTGATTAATAGGATTCGATGATGTGTTCTCATCTAAACAACTAAACTAGACCAAGGGGAGGTTGACTAGGAATATGGGTAATGGTTAGTATTGCATACTATGGAGATGGGCCAAGTCACATAGTCAAATTCGCCTCTCACCTTTGACCGAAGGGCTTGTAAACTTAAATTACTATCCTACATGCTATACATTAGTCGAGAATTAGGTTATGCATGGATATTGAGTTGGTGAATAATGGGGAACACAATTCCCAAGCTATTCTCTATTATTGATTGTGTCTTGTGATAGTTAGTTTATTTTATTTTCTTGTTGAGCGTTGCAAACCACCCCCTCGGGAAATTGAGTTATTAATTACTTGAATTGCTTATTGGTTAATTTGTTGTGAGTCTCCGTATTCTCTGTGGGATTCGATTCTAACCTTGGTTGGGTTTTATATTTGACAATGACCACTTTATCCTCTGAAAGAAAGGTGTATCTTCGGCGTGATCAGTAAGCACGAACATATTTCGAGTAGCATTTAAAGAACCTTTCATTTTCTTTTCTAAAGTGAACAAGAGTATTTGAGTATAAATTAATATAAAACAAAATATATATGTATTGTTCTTACAAGAAGGGAATGAGTTGCAAGCATGATTATTGAATGAGCTGATTGTTGAATTGATAATTGTTTAATGAGACTAATTGAAAAACTTAATTGAATTGATTGGTTAAGAGTATTATGAGCACATTGAGTCTTGGGTGGAGTATCTACCACTGAATTAGGTGGGAATAAATAATAATTCAAACCTAATAAACTACATATCTAGTATAGGAGAGGATTGGACATTTTCCTACTGTCCCAAAAAGAGGACTTGATTTGATTTTGAATCCAATGATAATGACTTGTCTCTTACCATGGAAAAGTATTGGATGGATGTGGTGTCGACATCACTTTGTTGTATATCACTGACTCATAGGTGATGGTTGTTGATCGGTAAAAGAACTCCCAAACTAGACATGATAATACTCAAAATGATTGGACTATGTTCCCTATTATTGAGATTTTTTACATCATAGTATACTCTAAAATATTTATTAGACACTGTATTATTTTATGATACAGATGTAAGTGCTAGAGATCATTGGCAAACACTCAGTTAACAATTTATTTCGTCCTAGATGCTATGGTAAGACCTCCTAGTACTCTGAGGATCCATTTATATTTTCTCATTGTAGTCAACATTTTATTTCTTTTAGGTAGCCATGAACTATCATTGGCACCAGTGGTGGATCTAGGATATAAATACTATGGGTGGTCATCTAAAATAAATGGTTCTCCCAGTGGGATTTGATCCCTTCTCTAGCAACTTACTTAGAGCTTTAGGAGGGAAACAAGAACCAAAGCACCCATGGGATTTCTTGTTCACTGGATGCTTATCTTTATATTTATACAATATTTGCATATTTTTATATAGATACACAAAAAAATTGGGGTTAATGAGTACTCGAGCACCCACGATGCACCATGTAGATCTTCCCCTGGTTGGCACAACCTAGATGTTTAGACTTCATAGACAATGATGGATTAGAGTTGATGTTCCTATTTCTTATACTTATTCCTTTAAACTATTTCTTATGGTAATGACTGATTTGGACCGACTGATTTGAAATCACTGATTTATCGAGTTATTGATTGAATAACCTACTAGAATGTTTTTGTTATGCTTAAACTAAGTCTTTCACTATTGATTGAATGAGTGACCGATCCAACTAGTTCATTTGGGACTAATATGAGTTTTCGAGTGCCAGCCATGCCTAGGATATCCTCCTAGGATATTACAAACTTGGAATCAAAGGCTAGAGTTCAAGATTCCTAGGGTGTCTACGAAATCATGTCTAGTAGAGTCTTGCTTATAGGTGTATCGTGCACCACACTTATAATCAGAAGGCTACAGGACAATAGGAATTATTTGACTTCTTTTGTATTCTAAGTTCATGCAGTAGCGCTTGGGTTTATGAAAGTTTCTACCTAATTCAGGCGTTAAACATTTGTACATTATGCTTCCTAAGAATATACCCAGTCAAAGAAATGCTTCAGATCTCAACACTGAGATGTCTCCACTAGAGGTGCCTCCTCCAATATGTAACACCTTAGAAATTCTTAGGTTAAGATCCAAACTTTTCTCTTATGCGTATGGGATTATAATGAGTTATTTAACCTTGACTATAGATATTAAAACCTATTTTATAGTGGGATGATCTATTTTAGATAAAGTATGGTCACAAAAAGCCCTTAACAAAAAGTTGAGTTCTTTTCTTACTGATTGAGTTTCGATTTGAAATTCTATAAAATTAGGTGACCCAACAACTCCAAGGTTTTGAACATATGGTAAGGTCCTTTCCTAAGTACTTTAAGTATGTTACATGTGGTTCGAGGTCGTAAAGGACACCCAAGGTCAAGCCAACATTAAAATATTTTTATCAGCTAAGTTTCGGGGTGAGTTCATAGAAGGGTCAACATCAAATGGTCATGTCTCTCCATACATAGTGATTTAAGTTACCCATAATATATCAAATTGTATATCTTTGAATTATCTTTCCAACGCATACAAATTCACCTTAATTAGAGTTCGGAGTAAAACATTATAACCATTTTACTGAAGTCTGTCGAATTTGTAAAATTCAGTGACCCATCAATTTAGACCGCCGCTGTGCTCCGAGAATGTAATCTTTCAAAAAGGGAGACCTAAGATCCCATTCGTTGTACCACCAAATTGTTCAATGTTGCGGGCTTAAAACCACCATTTTGACCATTGAAACTCATCGAAAGGTCTTTTTTTCCAATTTTGATGATTATTTGACTTCCCCAAAAGGATATTTTGACCTTTTCTCCTTAAATAACTTCTCAAAGTCCATCTTATAACCTAATAAGATCATTATATATATTGTGACTCCCAAGTTCCTCAATTTTTCTTCTTCCAAAGATAAAGAACATCAAGAAACAAATTTCTTCAAATTCATAATATCAAAAGGCTCCAAGTTTAAGATTATCTTCAAGAATCTAGATTCTGAATCAAGATTCTTATTCAAACTTCAAGAACTTCATATAAGGGTTTCTCAAGTTCAAGCTATAAGGTCCAAGCCAAGGGTTTCTTCAAGAACTTTTGTTCTTTCAGGTATGTAAGGCTAACTTAAGCATGAATTTTATTCTTCCGTGTGTCGTATGTATAGGATTGATTGAATTATGAATGAATTAAACCTTCCATTGATATTTTGTCACACCCTATGAGGGTACCCTTGGCATGACGAATACTCAAAAACCATTGCTAGCTTCCAAGAGAACCACTTGGCCTCATCATATTCATTCAATCAACAGCAGTTTATGTGCAAGGAACATTCCAGTTGGTTCATCAGTTAAAGACTCAATAAAATAATGGTCAAAACTGAAAATCCACATCAATTTAATATTGTGAAAATAGGTTGAAAATTATTAAGTCTCCAAAAATGAAACATCAACTCTAATCCATCATCATCTACGAAGTATTTATCTCTAAGCATCTAGATGGTACCAATGGCAGGTTCATGCCTACCTCAGATCAAAGTAAAAATGCTAAAATCAAAGTTGAGGGAGTAGATGTTGTCATTAAGGTAGCCATTATTTTATTGATTCATTAATTGATGATCCCACTAGAACATTCCTTATACAGAAACTGAGTCTTCCGTTGTTGATTGAATGAATATGATGAGGTTAAGTGGTTCGCTCGACAGACAACAATGGTTATCGAGTGTCAGCCATGCCAAAGATATCCTCCTAGGGCGTGACAAAACATCCATGGAATATTTAATTCATTCATAATTCAATCAATCCTATACATGGGGCAAATGGAAGAACAAAATTTTGGCATTAATTAGCCTTATATACCCAGAAGAACAAAAGTTATTGAAGAAATCCTTGGCTTGGAACCTCATAGCATTAACTTTAGAAGCCCTTCTATGAAGTTCTCGAAGTTTGAAGAAGAATCTTGATTCAAAAATATAGGTTCTTGAAGAGAATCTTGAACTTGGAAAATTATGAATTTGGAGAAATCAACCTAATCAATCCCTAGTGCCCAGAGAAAACATGGACAATTATAGTACATCATAGGTATCCAGAACAACCAAACTCTACAGAGTTATGTCTATGCCAGAACTAGGCCATAGTACGACATATAATTAATATAAGGTCTCTTAGTCAGCATACCTGTCAAACAACGGGAGGGTACCCTTGGTGAGGTCGGCACTCAAAGATTATTGCTGTCCCCCAAGCAAACCACTTGGCCTCATCGTCATAACATGCTCAACCACGAAAAAATAGCTCAATAAATAGGGACCTCATATGAAGATAAAAAAGCATATCTATAATATATAATAGTTTTAAAAATAGAAATAAGATAAGATACATCAACTCCATACTCTATACTCATAGTCTACGAAGCCTCTACTCGGCAGTCTAGATGGTGCCATGACAGGCCATGAACACCCCAATTCGAAGAAAAGAAAAGATAAACTAAAAAGTTCATAAACAAGGGCTCTTTCGAAGAACAAGGAGGGCTCATCAACTTTGAGAATGTACCAAATCCTAGCCTCAACCGTGCGTGTGTTGAGATCCTCTATCTGCTATATCTGTATCACAAAATGATGCAAGCCCAAAATGGACGTCAGTACATGGAATATACTGATGTGTAAAATATCTCAAGAATAGCAAAGCTCAACTCGCTCATCTTGACTCAACAACTTACGCTCAAATCAGTTCATGCAAGTTTAGAGTAAAAAATATTTTTTAAAGTATACTCAGTAAAATAGACTCGGTAGTTGTAAACTCGGATTAAAAACTTCATGCTTAATCAAGGTTTTACTTAGGAGTTTCTCTTAGCTAACATCCTTATGCCACCACCTTTAATTAGGTGATAGACAACGAATCAACATTATTGCCACGCCCACCCTTAACTTGCAATGGAAAAGGGTGATCAACTCTCTCTTAGATCCAGAATAAGTTTCCACTTGCGGGACAAGAATCGCCAGACTAGCTATAATGACTATCCTATGTTGGCAACATAATTCTGTAGGTTAGAGTAGAAGTATACTCGCTCCCCGCTCGGTGCTTGATACTCCTCCCAAGACTAAAATATGCTCAACTCATCGATCAACTCATCGTCGTCTCATCAATCTCAACTCATCGATCTCAACAAATCAATCATCTCATCAATCTCAACTCATCAGTCATATCTCGTCAGTCTCAACTCATATCAATTACTCAACAATACAATCAATCAATGAAATAAATCAAACATGACTCAAACTCAATACGGTCATTTAGATTTGTCAATTTACTCATCATGAAATGCAAGTAAGATATCATGCGAAGTAGTATAAGTAACATCAATGCAACATACATCTCATGTTCAATCATACTCAAGATGGTTATTTCATGTACTCAATCTCAACCTTAATCTCATTGTTATGCATAGAATTCCATAGTTCACGCAATGCAAGACTCATGTAGCCAAGTATCAAATACATGTGCAAATCTCATCTCAATACTCATGTAATATAGCAATTTTCTCATGCAATAAAATAGGACCTCATGATGAATACAAGGATATAATATCAAAATAGGAGACATTTCTGAAAAATCTCAACTCTTCTCAAATCTTGACTCAAGATAATGGAAAAGGCGTATGAAGAAAGGAATCCACACTTTGATAAGCCTTACATACCTGGAAATTGCAAAATAATAACCTCAACCAACTCTTGATCTTGGATTGCAAAACCCTAGCTTCCCCCTCTTCTCCTTTCTCTAAAAAATCCTCAAGGGTGGAATGAATATGAATGGCCTAGGGTCCACTTTTAAGGCTTTATACAAGCCAAAAACTTTGTAGGATTTAATGAAAAAGGGGCCAGAATGGACAAAAATGTCCCTCATTAACTCAGCTGAAAGGGTCTACGAAACCCTGACTACGACTTGTAGTCAAGACTACGAGTCGTAACTTCTCCTCACAGAAAGGAAGTCTCAAAATCTTGAATCACAAGAAGGCTTTACGAAAACACCTGTTACGAGTCGTAGTCTACAATACGAGCCGTAACTGGCCCTTATAGCTGCAAGGGCCATAAAATATGAAACACTAGAACCAGGCACGAAACCATCTGCTACGAGTCATAAGCCCCTATACGGATTGTAACTATTACTCATACGTAAGATGACCATGTAGCCTGAAATACTATAATTCTATATGAAAGCTCCTCTACAAGTCGTAAAGCCTGGTATAAGTCGAGGAGGCTCTCATAGACCCTCTATTGCAGCTTTTTCTCAGATTTCTCATCATCGCCGCAACATCATCTGCACATTCCCTCCTAATTAGATAAATGAACTAGGGGATATTACATTATCTCCCTCTTGAGATCATTAATCCTCGAATGAAGTGAAAGATAGGGATCAAGGATAAGGCACAAATCTCCCTATGGACTCTGACAGTCAGCCAGCTCTCATCTTACTCATGAAATCTAAAAATCAACCAATTTAGCAAGTAATGCAATCAAATAGTCATCAAATCACATCAATCCTCACTCAGACTTTAGAACTCTAGCGTCTATTACATGAAGAATGAACGGAGACTCAAGGAATAAAAATTTAAGAATTTAGAGGAAATTCATTACCATCACCTCTCTTATCATAAGCAAGCTGTAATAAATGAGGATATTTGGCCTTCATGTCCTCCTCCACATCCCGAGTAGCTTCTCCTACGAATTGGTTCCTCCACAATACTTTAACAGATGCAACCTCTTTAGTTCTCAACTTTCAAACATGATAATCGAGGATTTGAATAGGAACCTCTTAGTAACTCAGGCTATCTCTCACTTTAATGCTCTCAACAGGCACAACTAATTCGGGATCTCCTAAACACTTCTTAAGCATGCAAATGTAGAAAACTGGGTGAATGTCCTCTAACTCTGACGGTATCTCTAACTCATATGCCATATTTCCCACTCTCTTTATGATATGATAAGGGACAATATACCTCAGGCTCAATTTTCCTTTCTTCTCGAATCTCATCACACCCTTCATGGGCGACACTTGTAAATACACCCAATCATTGACCTCGAACTCCAAGTCTCTCCTTCTAACATCTGTATAGAATTTCTGTCGACTCTGTGTGGTCCTCTGCCATTCCCAAATGACCTTCACCTTTTCCATAGCTTGATGAACTAAGTATGGACCAATCAACCCCGCTTCACCTACCTCGAACCATCCAATCGGCGACCTACACCTCCTCCCATAAAGTGCCTAATATAGGGTCATTTGAATACTCGAGTGAAAACTATTATTGTAGGAAAACTCTATAAGTGGCAAGTGGTCAGCCCAATTACCCTTAAAGTCAATGGAACAGGCTCTCAGCATATCCTTCAATGTCTGAATAGTACGCTCTGTCTGGCTATCCGTCTGAGGGTGGAAAGCTATGCTAAAGAGCACCTTCGTACCCAAACCCTTTTGAAATGATTTCCAAAAGTGAGCAGTGAATTGAGCTCCTCTATGTGAGATAGTATATAAGGGAACTCCATACAATCTAACAATCTCCCTAATATAGAGTCGAGCATAATCCTCCACAGTGTTAGTCGTCTTAACTACTAAGAAATAAGCAGACTTAGTCATGCAATCAACTGTCACCCAAATCTAATCATGCTATCTGCGGGACCTTAGTAAACTTGTTAAGAAGTCCACATTGGTCATCTCAAATTTCTAATCTAGACTCTCAAAGTTCTGAGCTACTTCACATAGCCTTTGGTGCTCAACTTTAACTTATTGATAATTCGGGCACTTGGAAACGAACTATGCAATGTCCCTCTTCATTCCAATCCACCAGTAGACTTCTCTCAAGTCGTGGTACATCTTGATAGATCCTGGGTGGATGGAATATTTGGAACTGTTGGTCTCTGCCAAGATCCTCTCTCGAACCCCATCAATATTGGGAACACAAAATCTCCCTTGATATTTCAATACTCCATCTCTCCTTTTGGCGAAAGCCACCACTTTCTACTTATGCATATCCTCCTTTAGTAGTAATAAGACCAGATCATGATATTGTATCTCTTTCATCTACACTACTATAGATGATGTCGATCCATTTTGCACATGCACTCCTCCGTCACCTGACTCATCTAGTTGAACTCCCAGTTGGGCCAATCTATGAACCTCTCTGGCTAAATTTCTCTTCTCTCCTCCCACATGGGTAGTGCCTGGGTAGTAGAGGATGCTCATGTCATAGTCATTGAGCAAGTCAAGCCATCTCCACTGCCTCAAGTTGAGTTCTTTGTAGGTAAAGACGTATTGCAGGCTCTTATGTCTGTGAATACATCAACATATGCTCCATATAAATAGTGGCACTATAACTTGAGAGCAAACACCACCATTGCCAACTTCAAGTCATGGGTAGGATAGTTCTTCTCATGCACCTTTAGCTGTCTAGAAGCATAGGCAACAACCTTTCCCTTCTGTATCAGCACACATCCCAATTCTACCCTCAAAGCATCGTAGCAGATCACAAACCCATCTGTTCCATCAGGAAAGGTCAACACTAGTGCAGTTATTAACCTCATCTTTAGCTCTTGGAAACTCCTCACACACTCATTGGACCATTGAAACTTGACCTTCTTCTGCGTCAGTTTAGTCAACGGTGCAGATATGGAAGAAAATCCCCCAACAAACTCCAATAATAGCTAGCTAATCTCAGAAAACTTCTCATATTGATCACTGAGGTAGGTCTTGGCCAATTCTAAACCACCTTAATCTTTTGAGTATCCACTCGAATTCCATCTCTAGACATCACATGACCTAAGAAAGCCACAAATTTGAGCAAAAATTTGCACTTAGAAAACTTTACATACAGCTCATTATCTCGAAGTGTTTGCAAGTGATCCTAAGGAGATTGGCATGCTCCTTCTCATATCTGGAATACACCAAAATATCATCAATAAATACAATCATAAACATGTCGAGATATTGCCCGAATACTCTGTTCATTAGGTCCATAAAAGCTGCGGGTGCGTTTGTCAACCCAAAAGACATCACCACGAATTCAAAATGACCATATCAGGTTCGAAAAGCTATCTTTGGGATGTCACATTCTCTCATTTTAACTGTTGATACCTTGATCTGAGGTCTATCTTAGAGAACATAGTGGTACCCTAAAGTTGGTCAAACAAATCATCAATCTTCGAAAGGGGTACTTATTCTTGATAGTCACTTTATTCAACTAATGATAATCAATGCATATCCTCAAGGAACCATCCTTCTTTCACACGAACAATACCAGAGTACCCCATGGAGATACAGTCGGCCTTATGAATCCCTTCTTTAACAAACCTCGTAACTACTCCTTCAACTCTTTTAACTTAGCGGAGGCTATCCTATATGGCAGAATCGAGATAGACTGGGTGTCAGGAAGAACATTATCTTTGAAGTCGATCTCTCCATCAGGAAGGACTCCAAGTAGATCTTTAGGGAACACATCAGGAAACTCACTCACAATCGGGGCTGACTCAAGAAAAGGGGGCTCCACATCATCAGACTTAACTCGCACAAGGTGGTAATACATTTGTTAGAGACTAGTTTTCGGGCTTTGAGGTAAGAAATAAACTTTCCCTTCAGCACAACAGAATCTCCTTTCCACTTAATGACAGGCTCATTCAGAAATTGTAATTTGATAGTCTGAGTTCGGCAATCAACGAAGGCATAACAACCATGAAGCCAATCCATACCAAGGATCACATCAAAATCAACCATCTCCAACTCAATCAAATCAACAAGAGTATCCTTATTATAGGTGGATACCACACAATCTCTGTGGATTCTCTAAAATCGAATAGACTAACTAATAAGAGTAGAGATAGAAAATGGCTCAACAAGCACTCAGGAAGAATCTCAAATCTACTTGCCACATATTGCATTACAAAAGAGAAAGTTGGAACTAGATCAAGTAAAGCATAGCAAGGAATAGTAAAGACTCAAAGCATACCAGTCATAATATCTGGTAATCTCTTGGTCCTGTCGATTTCCTGCCTGCCCCTGGTGTGGCATCCCTCTGGTTACCCATCATTGGTGGTGCTATGGTAGGTGTATACGCCTTATTTGACCCACATCGGACAATCCCTCTGAAAGTGACTAGATTGGCCACATTTGTAGTAAGCAGTTCCTCCACCTCTATACTCTCCCAAATGCATCCTGCCACATTTCCCACAAGGTGGCTTCCTTTTAGAGCCAAGAGTCGCACTTCCTTGAGACTATGCACCCTGTGTCCTAAAGTTAGTCTGACCTTAGGGTCTCTAATCATACCTCTAACTCAGGGCTGGTGCATTGGATGAAGATGGTGCATAGTTAGAAGACCTCTTCTCAATATAGGACTTATCTCCCTTACTCTGCTTGCTTTGGACGAACTCAAGCCATGTTGATCTGGCCTTCTTACTCAAGTACTCCTCTCTATCCTTCTCCTTACCCTCCTCCATCTGTTAGGCACAGACCATCATTCTGGATATATCCATGCCTGGAACCAATAATGCCGCCTTGCACTCCCTCTTCATATGCTTTCCCAATTCGCACACACATTTCCTCATCTTTACCATCATATGCGGAACCATCTCTATTGCATACCTGGATAGTTGGATGAATTTTAGGCTATACTCTTTAAAAGTCATCCTCTCTTGTTTTAGATTCACAAACTCTTCAACCTTCTCCTCTCTCAACTCCTGAGGAAAGAAGTGATCGAGAAAAGAAATCTCAAACTCATCCAGAACAGCAGGGTTAGCATTATCATCTCGACCCTCTTCCAATTGAATGTACCAAACATTGGCCATATCTTTGAGCTGGGAGGCAGCCAGCTTAACTCCCTTAGTCTCAATCGCGTGCACGGTTTTCAGCACTTTCCACATCTCATCAATGAAGTTCTGAGGGTTCTTCAACCTTAGACCCTGTGAAGACAGGTGGATTCATCCTGAGAAAATCCCTCAGTCTAAAGGCAGTTGTGGGCTCGTGAGAGCTAGAACTAGGGGTTGTGAACCTTGATTCCCACTCTGGGCAGCTACAAACTGGTTGAACATAGTAGTGGCTCCTCTAAAATCGAAGTAGGAGTAAGTGGGGTGGTAGGTGACACAAGAATACCAGCAATCCTGGGTGGTCAACCTCGGCCCCCCCATTTCTATCTGACGAGGCACCTCTGAAGTAGGGTCTCAGCAGTTTTAGCTAAAGCATTTCTTAGGGTTACGGCACATCTTGGAGGCATGATCTGCAATCACGTAACTCACAAATTAAAAGGGAATTTTGTAGAGTTTTCACTCTATCGTACGCACTCAGATCACAAGTAAGGATAACAGTTCCTAATATCCTGTAGCCTCCTGCTTATGAAGCGTGGTGCACGACAAACTCTTTAAATAAGACTCTACTAGACACAGCATTGTAGACTCCCTAGGACTCTTGAACTTTGTGTTCTGATACCAAGCTTGTCACGCCTCGGGAGGGTACCCTTAGCATGGATGGCACTCAGAGACTGTTGCTAGCCCCCGAGTGAACCACTTGGCCTCATCATCACATCATTCTCAACAGCGGAAGAATAGCTCAGTAAATAGGTACCTCATATAAAGTTAAAAAGCATATCTCTAATATATCACACTTTTCAAAATAGAAATAAGTTTAGATACAAAACCTCCATACTCTATACTCATAGTCTACGAACCTCTACTCCACAGTCGAAATGGTGCCATGATAGGCCATGAACACCCCAATTCGAAGAAAAGAAAAGATAGACTAAATCAAGCTTATAAGCAAGGGCTCCTCTAGAGAACAAGGAGGGTTCACCAACTCTAAGAATGTAGCAAATCCGCGCCACAATAGTGCACGTGCTGAGATCCTCTATTTGTTGTATCTGCATCATAAAATGATATAGGCTCAAGATAGACATCAGTACATGGACTAAACTGGTATGTAAAATAGCTCAAGAATAGTAAAGCTTGACTTACTCATCTCGACTCAACTACTCATGCTCAAATCCGTTTATGCAAGTTTAGAGTAAAACATGTTTTTAAAAGTATACTCAATAAAATAGACTCGGTAGTTGTACACTCGATTTTAAAACTTCATCTCAATCAAAGTTTTGCTTGGGAGTTTCTCTTAACCAAGATCCTCATACTATAACCTTTAATTAGGTGATGCACAACAAATTAACATTGTTGCCACGCTTGCCCCTAACTTGCCATGAAAAAGGGCAATTAACTTACTCTTGGATCCAGAATAAGTGTCCACTTGTGGGACAAGAGTCGCCAGACAAGCTGTAAAAACTATCCTATGCTGGAAATGTAGTTTTGTGGGTTAATGTAGAAGTATACTTGCTCCTTGCTCGGTGCTCAATACTCCTCCCAAAACTAAAATATGATCAACTCATCATAAACTCATCAATCTCAACTCATTGATCTCAAGTCATCAATCATCTCGTCAATCTCAACTAATCTTGATTATTGAACAATTCAAACAATCAATGCAAGAAATCAAACTTGACTCAAACTCAATACGGTCATTTAGACTCATCAATTTATCAATCATGTAATGCAAGTAAGATATCATGTGAAGTAGTATAAGTAACATCAGTGCAACATACATCTCATGCTCAATCATACTCAAGGTGCTTATCTCATGTACTCAACCTCAACCTCAATCTCATTGTTATGTATAGAATATAATAGATGACAGAATGTAAGACTCATGTAGCCAAGTATCAAATACATGTGCAAATCTCATCTCGATACTTATGTAATATAGCAATTTACTCATGTAATAAACTAGGACCCCATGATGAATATAAGGATATAGTATCAAAATAGGAGAAATTTCTCAAAAATCTCAATTCTTCTCAAATCTTGACTCAAGATAATGAAAAGGGTGTGTGAAGAAGGGAATCCACATTTTGGTAATCCTTACATACCTGGAAATCAAAGAATAATAGATCCTCAACCAACTCTTGCTCTTCGATTGCAGAACCCTAGCTTCCTCCTCTTCTCCTTTTTGCTCTCAAGAAAACCCTCAAGGGTGGAATAAATATGAATGGCCTAGGGTTCACTTTTAAGGCTTTATACAAGCCAAAAACCATGTAGGATTTAATGGAAAAGGGGCCATAATGGACAAAAATATCCCTCATTAACTCGGCCGGAAGGGTCTACAAAACCCCGACTATGACTCATAGTCCTCACTACAAGTAGTAACTGTTCCTCGTAGAAAGGAAGTCTCAAAATCTTGAATCGCTAGAAGGCTTTTCGAAACCACCTGTTATGAGTAGTAGTCAGCATTACAAGTTGTAAATGACCCCTTGTAGCTGCAAGGTCCCTGAAACATGAAACACTGGAACCAGCCATGAAACCGTCCACTATGAGTCTTAGGCTCCTATATGGATTGTAATTGCTTCTCATAGGTAAGATGACCCTGTAGTCTGAAACACTGTAACTCTATACGAAAGGTTCTCTACAAGTCATAAAGCCTAGTAGGACTCCTAGAGGCTCTCGTAGATCCTCTGCTGCAGCTTTTTCTCAGATTTTTCAACGTCATCATATGCACATTCCCCCAATCAAATAAAAGAATTAGGGGATATTAAAATATCTCTGTAGCAACAAATAATGGGCGATCATACCGGTGCAAGTCAATTTAGTACGTATGCCTGCCCCAGGCTCTAGGTCGTATTAGGCCATGTTAGGCCCCTTTAGGAATGAAGCAACTCATAGGGCAGCATCGGTATAACCTAAGCTAAGGCCCAAGAGGCTAGAAAATCAGAAGGATGACACCTACTAGGGTGATTACGTAGCTCTCCAGCCATAAAGAATATTGCTTAAGGCAACCATGTGCCGACCCACTAAAAATGTGCCCCTCTCAACTAGATGTTGATTACCAGGACAAACCAATATAACTGTCGTCTCATCGCAGATCACCCATAACGCCTGTATAATATAACCTACACCTCCCTAATAGGGTAGCACTCTCATGTCGAACCCATTAGTGACTTAGTGTTAACGCATCTTGTATTACATGTCACAAGGCTCCTTCAGGAGTACAACTATGACTGTCCCCAAAACGTGGTGTATCTCTAGTCACTAACCAGTGGCACAAGTACATAGCAGATAACAACAGTCTACAGGATTATATAAATCATAAGGCAACATAGAATCATGTTTAATCAGGAAATTCTACCAAAAGTACTCAGTAAAGATATAGATAACTGCGACCACATCATTCATATACATACCAACCAGATATATATAATAGATTCAGCGTACAGGGTAGCATGTAATCATAGGTCCATCTTAATAGCTAGTATATTCTAGTATCCTAAGACCACACGTACATACAAGCAAAAGCCAAGCTCAATATACATACTTGTCATATTTCACAACTCCAACCAATTCCTTTGAGGCCTTTTAGTAGACATATAATGTAAGAATTCAGGTAATATAGCAACTCCAACCTCCAAAGCCTTCAATACAACAACTATCGTCTCATAACATTATACCTACACAACACCAAGATCACACCTAGTCATATACAACATATACTCCACAACTCAATCCATAAATAGTACACTCCTACATATTCCAACTCAAACATGCAAACATTTCAGCTCAGCCTAGGGATTACAGAAAGCCTAGCCTACCTGATATCTGACGACTCTTGCTCTGAATCAATCTAACCAAGAGTTTTCCCTCTAAATAGCTTCTTAATGTTGCTCGGCCGTTCAAATATAAGTCACAAGATCATTACAACTGAATTGGCTACAAAATCTCAAGAAACAAGTGAAATTACATCAATTAAGACTAAAATAGAGTAAATTGGGCCCCATACTTGAAATACCAAACCAATTCCCATAATATAATCTCCAGATGACCCCGAGTCCAAAGTCAGAAATTTGGCCCAAAATGGACCCCAGGAGACTAAGAAAAGGCCCGAAAACATACGTAAAAACTTTACTAGGAAATATTCTTTTCAAAACTTTCTAGGTCAAAATTCTCAAAAAGGGGAAAAGATCGAGAAACACCTAGCATACCATAGCATCCCTATTGGAACATAGAATAATTTAGATATAAATTTCACTTAATTCCATTACGAAATGAGCGAGATATTGCAATATCAAGTCTTCTCTCATTCTCGATATCTCAATGAAGAAAGAATAGAAATGTACCTCAAAATACGTAGAAAATCCTAATCTAACTTCACCACAACATTCTTAGGAAAAAATAAATTTATGTAGTCTTTTAAATCACTCACAACAGTTGAAAAATGAGCTCGAAATTATGGTATGAAGTTGAGAAGGAAAATATATACATATATATATATATATATGTAAAGGGTCATATATCGAAATGCTGATAGCTCACTGCAACATGAGCATAAGATTTCACCATGTGGCAGCCCCCAGAGTTGCCACATGTCTCTTCCTTCTTTCCATTAATCCTCTAATTTCTACGTTGTTTCAGGCTTATTCGGAATTTGATTTTCGCAAAAGAAACTTGTAACCCCATGGATTTTGATATTCTAGATCTAACATTGTGCTTAGAATTTCCAATAGAGCTTACTACGAGAAAGTGAGGGTCCTACTTTTTATACGCAACTTTTAACTAAAAGCTCCCAGGTCAAATCACATCCAGAAGTCCCCAGCATTGTCAAGCCCCAAAGTCCCATAGGGCGGAACGGCACCTATTGCCGATAAGGCTCGGGAGAACCAACCTGTAACTATATGCGTTCCATACATATTATAAGGGGTTTCTACATTTGACATGCCTTTAAGAAGAGAAATAGTGATAACAAGCCAAAAGGAGATGTATATGACTAGGTCATTGGGGCCACACTGTCTAAAGTGTGATACATGACTTCAGTGTACTTTACATAGTCTACAAAGCCTCTAAATAGAGAGAAACATCTGATAAGGGTCGGGACAGGCCCCGCCTCAACTAACTAAACAATATAAACATATAAGCTCTATACATGCAAAGCTCCGAAGCAACCTGAGCTTGGTAACCATAGCCGAATGTCCTGTACTCCTACTGGGGAGATCTACTAACACCTGTACCTGCAACATGAAATGCAGGTTCCCTGTAAGGGAAGTCAGTACGAGATAATGTACAGAGTATGTAAGGCAGGATATACTGTATATAAAGTAATAACTCAAATGAAACCATGCATCTGTGGAAGATCAGGGACCACCCTTAGTTATACTGTGGAATCATGTACTTTATGTTCTTTATATCACTTTACCTTTACTGTAGGATCTGTACTGTAAAATCTGTGCCCAGCTGTAAACAAACGACCAACTGATCAGTGGTGAAACTATATCTGGTTCATCCCTGGTTAGGTTATACTCAACCTCTCGGGCTACCTCCCTTGATAGGATCATCCCCTGGATAGGTTATACTCAACCCCTCGGGGCTACCACCTCCCGAAAACTGTATATACTTTATCTTTCAATTACCTTCGAGATGATTCTTTTGGTGGCCATAATATTGGAGCCATAGGACTGTATATGTAGTATGTGACATGTAGATAACTATACAAGACAATATGATAATGGAAAAAGAGTACGTTACACAAATAATAAAATGCATATGAAATAGAACACCTCGTGAACTTTATTTGGAAAAAAGGAATACATGTACCTTGGTATTCATGTAGGTAACCAGATTTGAAAGTGACTATGTATGGAATCATATGAACATGTCAAAGAATGAAGACACAGTTAATAGTTGTGTCGGAGTTGGTAAGTGCCTTTATGTACCAAGGAAGGATCTATGTTTCATGCCAAATGATACAAAATCAATTAACCTTACATACCTCATCTTCGGACCTCTTTACTATCTCAAAACAACTTTTCCTTCCTTTAAATAGTTATCTACAACATATCAGGTGATAAAACTAGTATTAGCAGTCAATATACACACCTTGGCATCCCAATCACATAAGAAAATAATACATGGGTAGCAAGCGGGTGTTTATAAACCCGGGCACATTCCTTCAACCTTTCCGCCCCTAATCATATTTTCTAATACACATTAGCATGTACACATCATGTACAACCAATTTTAAGTCCATAATAGACTTACAACATCCCACAAAGCACAACACATCACAAGTCCACGCAATCTAAAAACGGACAGTATAGCATTACCTTTCCTCGCTACCTTTCGACCTTAACAATTCCAAATCGGTTCCAACCTTAACCTAATTTTTCCAGCAACATTTATACATACAAACAGCTATGAACCAGCTTCAGAACAGCCACAAATCAGTTATTAAGGACATAAAGCAACAGCTTGCTCTACAACAGTCCACAAGTTCATACGAAGCACATAATTGCGATATCATATAACGACTCACTTTTGCGGACTGTAAAAGTATTTAATCAGCCTTTTTACACTACTTTAAAATCAATATTTGTTGCATAATTAAGTACTAATACATAATAAACCTAGCTAACAAGAGAAAAACCTCTTAATTAACAAGAAAAGTACACAAGAACCCTTGGTATACAATCTGTCCAGAAATTCCAGCACCAACGTACTAACATATACTTCTTATTTTTCATAAGAAAACTATACTAAACACATGTGTTAACTTACTTACAACTAAATTCAATATGTAAGTCTTCTCTAAGAACCCTAGGAGAGTTATTTAGATTCTTTGCAAGGTGAAGAAAGAAGAACAATAAAGTTGGGAGAAAGCTGAAATTTTCCAAGTTAAAAGTGAATGGATATT
>JAABOM020010235.1:0-19647 GCA_011800125.2 Solanum clarkiae | reverse complement strand
GATTTTGTGTGTTCCCAATGCAATTTTGATGATTTTTATGTGTTTCTATGTTTAGTTTTGTAGGAAATCAGGTTGGCATGACTTTGGGAAAAAATTATAGATTTTTCTGATTTTTGATAATTTACGAGACCCTCTACAAATCGTAGAGCATTCTACAGGTTGTACAGGTAGTTTCGTGACAAATTCCAGTGAAAGCTGAGATCTGAAATTCAAGTCCATGTGTACTCTGTACGATTCGTAGATCATTCTACGAGTCATATAGATAGCTTTCGTGAAGATTTTTAGAGAGGGATGAGTTGAAACAATTGAAGTCTATGAGTCTAAAGTACAACTCATGAAGATGGTTCGTAGAAGAGAAGTGTAAGATCCCAGAAGATAAATAACAGACCCAAATTAGGACTTGTAGAAGACACTACGAGTCATAAATACCTTTCGTAGAGTCCACCAACCAGTTTTTTTATTTTTTAAGGACTTAATTGTAATTATTGCAAATAGTACTTTTTGTTATTTTTCAAGATATTACAATAGAGAACGTCATTAGGGAGTACTTCTAGGATTTTGTACTTGGAGACTTCAATACTTGGAGGAGAATACACTTATGAATTAATTTGATCTTCAATCTTGTAATTCTCAATTAATTTTAGATTTGCTTGATTCTCAATTCAATTGGGTATGTGTTTAATTATATTTTTTTAATTCATAATTTCTTCCTCTATCCATAGCACGAGTAGCTAAATCCACAACTAGGGTTGTGGGAACCATGCAGATATAACAAAGTAGACCTGGATATTTTGCAATTCTCTAATTGGGTATATGCATTTATTAATCAATTCTCTTCGTTCTACATGTGTTCTAATTGTGGCCAATATAGAGCTCGCCTAGTGTTACTTTCCTAATCTAGGTAGTAATGAATAGGAAAAGAAATTGATTAACAAGATTCGATGATGTGTTCTCGTCTAATCAATTGAATTAGGCCAAGGGGATTTTGATTGGGACTTATAGGTCATGGTTAGTATTGCACACTATGGATATGGGCGATGTCACATAGTGAAATTCACCTCTTACCTGGACCAACGGATTTGGTGAACTTAAATTACCGTCGTGCATGTTATACACCAGATATGAATTAGTTTATCCAGGGATACTAAGTTGGGGAATCAAGGGGAACATAATACCCTAGTTTCTCTCCATTATTGATTGTCTCTTGTGACAGTCAGTTTAGTTTATTTTCTTTGTAAACGTTGCAAACCCCTGCCCCCTTCGGGGAATCGAGTTAGTTAATTACTTAAATTGCTTATTGATGAATTTCCTTTAAGTCTACGTATTCCATTGGGTTTGACCCTAATCTTGATTAGATTTTATATCTTCACAATGATTGTTTTATCCAGTAAAAGAAGGTGTAAGTTGGGTGACATCAGAGAGGTATTGTAGAGTTGATGTCCGAAATTCTAAAGGTCAGTATGAGAACCCCGATTATGTCCAGTAAACTTCAATATTGGTTGTAAAGTACCTTTTATATGGCGTACCGACTAATTTTCCTATTTTGTTTAGGACTTGAATATAATTATTATAAATAGGTTTTTTTGGTTATTTTTCATAAGTTTTCGCCTAATACTCAGAGAACTCAATATTTTGAGAGAGAAAATAAGATCATATTAAAGAGTCTTTGAGAATTCTTGTGGTTTAATTCAATCTTGAAGTTTGTGATTTTCATTCACGTTGGATTGCTTGTTCTTAATTCTATTGTGTAAGGGTTCAATTATGTCTTCTCAATTCAAAATTTTTGCATCTACACATAGCATGAGTAGCTAAATTCATAACTACGGTTGTGGGAACCATGGAGAACTAACAAAGTAAAACTAGATTATTCATAATTCTTGGAAGGTGTATATGCATATGTTAGTTTACTCTCTTCGTTGTGTGCATGTTTTCTAGTGGTGGAAAAAATTAGAACCTACTTAGTGTTACTGACTGGACCAATGCAGTAATGAATAGGAAAAAAGATTAATTAATAGGATTCGATTGATGTGTTCGCGTCTAATCAACCAGACTATACCAAGGGGAGGTTACATCGGGACTAATAGGTGATGTTTAGTAATGCACACTGTTGAGATGGGCTAAGTCACATAGTGAAATTCAGCTCACACCTTTGGCAAAAGGGCTTGGTGAGCTTAAATTACCATCCTGCATGCTATACACTAGATAAGAATTAGGTTATCCAGTGATACTGAGTTGCGGAATCATGGGGACACAATACCCTAGTTTCTCTCCATTATTGACTTCTCTCTTGTAATAGTTAGTTTTATTTCTCATTCATTATTACAACACCCCCCTTTTGGGGAATTAAGTTGGTTAATTATTTGGATTGCAAATTGGTAATTTTCCTTGAGTCTACTTATTCCCTGTGGGTTCGACCCTAACCATTGTTAGGTTATATATCTTGAAAATGACCGCTTTATCCTCTAAAAAGGCGGTATAACTTGGACGACATCAAGATTTTGGCGCCATTGCTGGGGAATACGGCTAGAGTCAGTGAATTCATTAGTAATTTGAGTGTTAATCCTTAGTTCCCTTATTTTACTTTTATTTGTTATCTTTGTTTCTATTTTGGGTGTACGTGTAGTGTATTCCCAAAACTCGGAGTCAAGCAAACCCCTTAACTTCATTTGGTCCAGATATCCACAGAAGGTTAAGAAAAATGGCCCAAGATAATGCCAGCAACACGACCAATGCAACTCTGAATAGGAATGATAATGAGAATGCTGAGAATGAGAACCCACCTCCTTTGGAGGACATTCCACAGCCTCAAGATTTCAAAGCCAATTCTTACCATTGGAATCGGTATAGGTTGAATCATATGGCTATGGAGGTGACTAGGGCCATTGTGTTGCCACCACTACCGGCACATACAAAGTTCACAGTCTCTAGAGGGTTACTTCAGATACTGCACAACCATAGGCTATTTGTGAGTTTACCATAAGAGGATCTCCATATCCACCTACATAACTTGGAATTTGTCTGTAAAAGTATGATGGTAGCACAGAATCTATCTATGCATGTTGTGGGACTTCGTGTCTTTCCATTGTCTCTCATGGGAAATGTTACATTATATCTATTTGAGCACCCATACAATTCAATCAGTAGTTGGACAGACTTCTAGAAGTCCTTTTTGGAGA
This sequence comes from Solanum clarkiae, assembly GCA_011800125.2. Lineage (NCBI taxonomy): Eukaryota > Viridiplantae > Streptophyta > Magnoliopsida > Solanales > Solanaceae > Solanum > Solanum clarkiae. The sequence continues at coordinate 16,471 of JAABOM020010235.1, read as the reverse complement.
GGTACTTCCCTACATCAAAGAAGCTCAAGTGAAGGACCAGATCAACAACTTCGAGTAACTTACTGGTGATTCGATAAGTACTACTTGGGAGAAGTTCACAAAATGTTTCAGGAGCATCACTGACCACAAGATAGTTGAAGACACCTTAGTGGAGATCTTCTATTGTGTCCTTGATGAGAATAATAAATCCCTTGCTGACACTATCATGAGAGGTATTTTTCTAGATTAGCCTTTTGTAAGGATAGCATAGCAAATGGAAAGAGTAGTCAAGACAAATCATGCATGGGCACAGCGAGATAGAGCTTTCACAAAGAGTTCACATACTGTCAGTGTGGGTCTAGTGGGTCTAAAGAAAGCCAGAATTAATGAAGAAATCATGTAGCAACTTGCTCATATTCGCACAGGTATGGAGGTGATGATGAAGCAGAGCCAAGAGAGAGTAAACGTTGTGGTTGATCAACCTCCACATGCACCCACTTATTGCTGATCAGACGTGGGTTTTCTAGACTAACACCCAATCATCCAATAAGAAGCATTTGAGAAGATGTGGGGCTATGTTAAGAACATGGAGAACTTGGTCACTAAAAAGTGCACTGTAAGTCAAGAGCTCTCCCAAGAGCTTAATATTGAAGTGCTATTGCTATGAGGTCCTTGGTAAAGGAAAGAGAATATACGGGCTCTTTCACCATACCTTTCACCATTGGAAACATAGAATTCGTAAGGGTGCTATGTGATCTTGTAATGACCACAAAAAAAGTGCCCAAAAATGTGCCTCAGATGTGCCCACAATCGTAATTTCTATATATTGTCAAAGCCCATGCGTGATATAAAAAATTTGACTTTATATTCATGATCAGGGGGAAAAATTGAGTGGGAGATGGTAATAACCCCAAATTTAGAGCAACCGTATCAAAATTTGATTTTTCCAAGTTTTCAATTTCTAGAATCAATCCGCGCCCTTAGCACACGTGGCCAGGGCGCGGACCTGTATATTTCTTTTTCCATTTTTGTTTAGTTCGATCCAATGGCTTGGGGTCTTAGGCCCAAGCCTTCCCATGTGTAAAAACACCTATACTTAGTCATATTTCAACTCCATATCATACAAAACATTCCCCAAAACTCTCTCTAACACTTAGAGAAATATTTCACCAAATATTTGAGTGTCCCAATCTCATTCTAGATCTAAGGGTTTCATTCAAGATTCAAGTTATCAATCAAATATTAATCAGGAAAATCTCCAAAGTTGAAGTATGTGGGTTTCAACCATTGGATCCTTTCACACATGGTGCATAACCTTCCTTTTTACATAAATTACGTGTTTCTAAGTTGATTTACTTATGGGTCTTACTGATGATGAATTTGGTTATAAACTATGTTGAGGTTTCATAAAAGTGTGACTGTTTAAGTATGTTTTGAGCTATGAATCTATGATCCATTATGTGATTTGATGAGGAGATTTGATGTATTTTACATGAGGGTATTACCAAGTGTTGGTGGGTGGCTCTACATTAGTTTTTCTCACATGATTTAACTCTTCAATTGCATAATTTTGTACTAGCATTACACACCTGCCAAGTGTTTGATAAAATTTTCGAGTATGATTTCTTAAGCTAAGTGATTTTATGATGATAAAAGGAATTTATGTATGTATTGATTCCATGAAAAGCATCTATAGCATTGTAAGTTGACCACACCTATTGAGGACGTATTATGCCTCAACCACCATGATGGGGGTGGTATGACCATCTACCAATTGGGGGGTATATTCACTCAATCACTTTGATAGGGGGTTGTCATTCTCATCTACCAATTAGAGGGTATATTCCCTAATCACTTTAATAGGGGCTAGTCATTCTTATCTAGCAATTGAGGGGTACATTCACTCAGTCACTTTGATAGGAGGTGGTCATGCTCATCTACCAATTAAGGGGTAAATTTTTCAATCATATCCCAAGAGATTGTCATACCTTGGATGGTCATGCTCATCTATAACTTGAGGGGTAAATTTCTCAATCACTTCCCAAGGGGTGGTCATACTTTGGATTCCAAGTACAAGTTTGCCTGGTCTATGATGATGGTGTCTTTCTACACATTTAATATGTTTTATATAAGCATGTTTTACTTCAAGCATCATTCATGCATGCCATATTGTTACTATACTCATCCATTGCCTATATTTATGCATTTTGCTTATGTTGCCAATCTCTTATTGCATTTCATCTTACATACAAAGTACATTTAAATGTACTAATGCATACTCTATGAATACATGATGTTACCATGTAGGAACTGGAGCTTCACTTGATCATCTTCCTCCTCCACGTGGCTAGAACTTTCTTTGAAGCAAGTTTGGTGAGTCCTCAACTCGGAGGATGATATCTTTGATCTTATATCATGCAAAGATTCTATTTAATTTGTTGTATGGTTTTGACTATGAGGGTGTGCTCGGATAATTGTCTTATTCCCTGCTCAATTCTAAATTTAGAAGTATTGTTGAACAAGTTATTGTCACGCCCAAAGTCCCATTAGGGAGGACTGGCACCCATTGCCGATAAGGCTTGGAAGAACCAACCTGTATTTATGCGCTTTCTATACATATTATAAGGGATTTTTACATTCAACATGCCTTTAAGAAAGTAAAATGTAATAACAAGCCAAAAGAGAATGCATATGGCTAGGCCGTTGGCGCCACAGTGTTCAAAGTATGAGACATGACTACACTTTAATTCACATAGTCTACAAAACCTCTAGATAAGGAATAGTATCTGATAAGGGTCAGGATAGGCCCCACCTCGACTAACTATACAATACAAAAATATAAGCTCTAGACACAAAGCTCCGAAGAAACCTGGAGCTTGGTAACAGTAGCTGGAAATCCTAACTCCTATTGGGAGAGCTACTAGCACCTGTACCTGCAGCATGAAATGCAAGTCCCCTGTAAGGGACATTAGTACGAGATAATATATTGAATATGTAAGGGAGGAAATGTTGTATATGATGTAAGAACTCAAATGAGACTATGCACTGGTGTAGGATAACAGACCACCTTTAGTTATACTGTGGGATCATGTACTTTATGTTCTTCTTATTACTTTACCTTTACTGTATAATCTATGCACAACATGTAATACAAATTACTAACTGATCAGTGGTAAATCTATACTGGGATCAGCTATGACTAGGATTTTCCTTAACCCCTCGGGCTATCCCCCGTGATAATATCGGCCCTGGCTAGGTTATTCTTCCACCCCTCGGGCTACCACCCATCAATAAGCAATATACTTTACTTTATTTTTCAATTACCTTTGAGATGATTCTTTTGTTGGCTATTATATTGGAGCTATAGGACTGTAGATACAATATATGACATGTAAGTAACCATAAAATACAACACCACAATGAAAGAAGTAAGTTACACAAATAATGAAATGCATAGGAGGTAGAACAACACATGAACTTTATTTAGTGGGACGAACTCGTGCATGTTGGTATCCAAGTATGTATGCAGGTTTGCAAGTGACTATGTATGGGAGCATATGAACATGTGGAATAGTGAAGACACGGTTACTAGTTGTGCCGGAGTTGGTAAGTGCCTTTATGTTCCAAGGAAGAATCTAGATTTCATGCCAAGTACTACAAAATCAAGTAGCCTTACATACCTCATTGTACGACCTCGCTATTACCTCAAGATAACCTTTCCTTCCTCCAAATATTTATCTACAATATATTAGGCAATAAGACTAGTATTAGCAGCAAAGAAACACTTCTTGGCAGTCCAATATCATAAAAACTAATATCCGGGCAGCAAGCCTATAATTAGCAATGCAAACGCATTCCTTCAACCTTTTCACTTATAATCGTATTTTCTAAGAACACATTCTTAGATACATATCATGTGCAGCCTGTTTTAGTGCCATAACAGTCTTACAATAGCCCACCAAGCACAACATATAACAATTCTATGCAACATACAAGTAGGCGGCAAGTTCCAGAACAATCCTCAAAATAGGTGGAGGATGTCAGACCATAGCCCCTAATCAATCAGCCCCACAAGTTCTTATTAAGAACACAACTGCGATATCCTATAAGGATTCATTTTTCTGGACTGTAAAAGTGGTGCTGCAACTGAGTTACATCACTAACAAACTAAACCTTATTAATAACATAAGTCTTACTTCATAATTTAACCAACCAAGAAGAGAAAATCCTCTTAAATAACAAGAAAAGTTCACCACAATCCTTACGACACATGCTGTCCAAATTTCCAGCATAAACGTACTAGCATATAATTCTTGTTTTTCATAAAAAAACACGCTAAACACATATGTAAACTTACTTAACACTATCTTGAAGGTGTAGGGATTCTCCAAGAACCCTAGAAGTTCCCTTCTGGCTGCTTTTCTAGGTTAAGAAAGTGTAGAGAGAAAGTTTGTGAAAGATGAAATTTTTCCAAGTCTAAGAATGACTTAAAGGTGCTATATATAATCCTTTTTAAAGGGGATTTAGGACAACTTTCTTTTGTTGCTTAAGCCTTATATTATTAAGGTAGTGATGCAACAGCTTGGCCCTTTAACTTGGGCCTAATGGGTTCAAATTGGTTGGTCCTTGGATGCCTATTTTTCCCTCTTTCTCTTAGTTCGTTTTGGCACAAATTATCAAAACATTGTGATGTCTTTGGGATCTTTTATTATACTTCTTGGGATGAAAATACAGTCCATGTTTGATGTTAAAACATGGGTCAAAGTTACACCCTTAACACAGACTTTATTCATAATCAGACTTGGATAATTTTGACGTCGGGCCAAAGTTACACCCTTAACATAGACTTTTTTCATAATTAGACTTGGAAAATTTTAACGTTGGGCCTCGTCTCCGTTTATCTAGCAATTTAAGCTAAGCAAGTAGGTGACTCACCTGCTAGCTTCTTAAGTCCTACAAGCACCTCAATTCTCTTCATTTAAGACCATGATCTCCTCAATTTAACACAAAACACGTATACACTCGACCCTCTTAAGAGTTAGACGCACATGTCCCCCTATAACATAAGATTCGAGCACTTTTAAAAATGGGCGCTAATTTGACCAAACTATATCATGTTTCATTTGAATTGTACTAGCATTGTAAGATGTGGGGTGTTACATCCTCCCCCTCTTAGGAACATTCGTCCTCGAATGTAAGCACAATTGGATAGATTAACTAAGTTTAAACCTTTACTTACACAAACCTTTGACAACACATTAAGTATTCAATCACACATACCTATTAGTGTTCCAATTCTGCATGTTGGACTTCCTCTTTAGCTTCAAATAAGTAAGGGTATTTTGATTTCATCGTGTCCTCAGCCTCCCATGTTATTTCTTCTGCTTGTTGGTTTCTCCAAAGTACTTTCATTGAAGCTATTTCTTTATTCCTTAGCTTCTTAACTTGACGATCTATAATAGTAATAGGTACCTCTTTATATGTGAGAACTTCTGTAACCTGCACGTCTTCAATAAGAGTAACACAGGATGGGTCACCTATGCATTTTCAAAGCATTAAGACATGAAAAACTAGATGAACCATTGAAAGCTCTTGGGGTAGCTGTAGTTCATATGCAACCTACCCAAACATCATAATAATCTAATATGACCCTATGTAACGTGAGCTCAGTTTTCCTTTCTTACCAAATCCCATAACCCCTTACTTAGACACCTTTAAAAATACCCAATCCCCTACTGAGAATTCCAATCTTCTCGTTCTAGCATCCGCATATGATTTGTGACGAATTTGGGCTGTTTCTAGCCGCTGCTGTATTACCTTAACTTTTTCCATGGCTTATTGTACTAGATCTGGCCCAAGTAAGGTGGTTTCACCCACTACAAACCATCCAATTGGCGACCTACATTTCCTCCCAAACAAAGCTTTATAAGGTGCCATCTTGATACTCGTGTGGTACCTATTATTATAGGGAAACTCAATAAGTGGCAAATGGTCCATCCAACTACCTTTAAAGTCAAATGCACAAGCTCGGAGCATATCTTCAAGTGTCAGAATGGTGCATTCTTCTTCACCGTTTGTTTGAGGGTGGAATGTAGTACTCAAATTCACTTATGTCCCTAAACCCCTTTGGAAGGACTTCTAAAATTTTGTAGTGAATTGAGCTCCCCGGTCAGATATAATGGAGACTGGAACTCCATGTAGCCTGACTATCTCTTTGAGAAATAGCTTGGCATACTCTTCAGCTATATAATCACTCTTAACTAGCAAGAATTGTGCTAACTTTGTGAGTCTGTCAATTGTTACCCATGTGGAGTCAAACTTCTTAAATGAGCGAGGCAACTCGGTAACAAAATCCATGTTGATCATATCCACTTCCATGTTGGAAGCTCTATACATTGCATATAATCTCTTGGTTTTTGATGTTCTATTTTCACTTGTTGGGCAATTTAGACATTGAGCCACGAATTCTGCAAGGTCCTTTTTCATGTCTCCCCACCAAAACATTCCCTTCAGGTCATGGTACATCTTAGTTGATCTTGGATAGATGGAATATCGGGAATGATGGGCTTCTTCCATTATCCTGTATCTTAATCCATTAATATCAGGTAGACATAATCTATTTTGGCAGTAAACTACTCTATTTTGTGTAAGGTCAAAGCCCTTTATCATACCCTAACTTACCTTTTCCTTAAGATGTCGTGGAACAGGATCCTCGAACTATTATTCTGTCACCTCCATTACTAATGAAAATGCTACTGCATTATGTACAATAACCCCTTCCTTTGGAGTTTCATGAAGGAGAACTCCTAAACTGGCTAGCTAATACAGATCCTTAGACACTCGTTGACTCACCATAGCTTGATCTCTAGTATTCATGGTTGCCTTATGACTCAGAGCATCAGCTACCACATTTGCCTTTCCCGGGTGGTAAAGTATATCAACATCATAATCTTTATTAGCTCTAGCCATCTCTATTGTCTTAAGTTTAGATCTTTCTGCTTAATGATGTATTGCAGGCTCTTATAATCAGTATATATGTCAAATACAACCACTGCTAGCTCAAGATCATGTGTTCGATAGTTTTTCACATGTGGTTGTAGCTGTCTAGATGAGTAAGCAATTACCCTACCGTGTTGTGTCAGTACACCCTAAGCTGACTCCTGAAGTATCACAACACATTGCATACCCCTTGGTGCCTTTTGGAAGTAATAGCACAGCTGAAAAAGTTAGCTTACTTTTCAGCTCCTAGAAGCTCCTTTAACATGCAACTTGGTTGCCTTATGTATCAACTTTGTTAGAGGTCAGAAATAGAAGAAAAACTATCAACAAACCTTCTATAATAACTTGCCATCCCTAGATAGATCTAAACTTCTGTGGGTGTCGTAGGCCTTGGCCAATCATTCACAGCCTCTATCTTTTGTGAATCAATCCTTATTCCCTCATCAGACATAATATGACCAAAGAAAGCCACTGATTTTAGCCAAAATTCACATTTAGGAAACTTGGCATACAACTGTCGATCACGAAAGAACTTGTAACACCTATCATAAGAGATTTGTGTTGTCTCTTATGATCTTTAATATACCAAAATGTCATCTATAAACACTATCACAAACACATCCAAGAATGGCTTGAATACCCTATTCCTCAGAGCCATAAAAACTACGGGTGCATTCGTTAGCGCAAATGACATAACAAGGAATTCAAAGTGACCATAGCGCGTCCTAAAAGAAGTCTTAGGTATATCTTTCTCCTTCACCCTCACTTGGTGATAACCTGATCTCAAATCAATTTTTGAAATGCATTTGCAACCCTGTAACTGATCAAATAAATCATCAATCCTAGGAAGGGGGTATTTATTCTTAATTGTCACCCTATTCAATTGTCAATAGTTGATGCATATTCTCAAGGTGTCATTCTTTTTACATACAAATAACACTAGTGCACCAAAAGGGGACACACCAAGTCTTATAAAACCCTTCTCCAATAAGTCTTTTAACTGTTCTTCTAATTCACGCAATTCTGTTGGGGCCATTCTATATGGAGGGATGGAAACAGGTTGAGTGCCTGGAAGTAAGTCAATACTAAAATCTACTTCTCATTCTGGAGGTAAGCCTGGAAGTTCTTCAGGGAACACATCAACAAATTCATTCACTATTGGAACTGATTGAAGGGTTGGTGATTCTATCTCCATATCCGTCAATCTAATTAAATGACATATATACCCTTTATATATCAACTTCCTTGCCTTAAAATAAGAGATAAACATACCCTTTGGTACCCCAACATTTCCTTCCCATTCAAGAACTACCTCATTTGGAAAGTAGAAGTACACTCTCTTAGTTCGGCATCCATGGTGGCATAACAAAAAACTAACCAATCTATGCCCATTATAATATCAAATTCCACCATTTCTAGCTCAATAAGGTCATCCAATGTGTCACGATCACGAACAGTTACTACCCAGTCATAATAAATCCTACTAGCCATAATAGATTCATCGATTGGTGTAGACACTTTAAATGGTTTGTTCAGTAATTTGGGTGTTCTCTTAAGCTTCCTATCAACTAGTGGGGTAATGTATGATAGTGTAGAACCATGGTCAATTAATTCATACACATTATGTGAAAAGATGGACAATATACCTGTGACCAAATCAGGTGAAGCTTCTAAATTTTGCTGATTCCCCAGAGCATAAGTGTGATTCTGGACTCCGCTAGAGCTAGCTTCCCCTCTAACACCTCTACTATGACCCGTAGGAGCTTATTGAACCCTACCTATTGGATGAACTAAAGATGATGATGCAACAGTTGATCCAGTAGATTGTGTTATATCGCCATACGCCTCCTTGGACAATCTCTTATCATATGCCCTGGCACACCACACCAATAATAAGTGTCTGTCCCAACATGACATATACCTGAATGACTTCTTTCACACTGTTTACAAGGTTGTGTAGGAGTCATTTACTGACCTGTTGAATATCCTGTTGTCTATGTACTTTGTCCCTCACCTGGTTGACCAAACGGATTACTTCTAGACCCTTGAAGTTGTGGTGGAGCACTGGCTGCAGAGTAGGAGGATGATGGCCTAGGCGGTCTATTAGAAAATCAAGGCCTAAGCTCACCTTGGGGTGGTATAAACTGCCCTGTAGACCTGGCCCTCTTGGAATACGCCCTTTCTAACTCTTGTGTCCTTCTCCTTTTCCTCCAATCCTCCAATTTCTATGCAAAAGCCTGCATTCTTACTATATCCATGTCTTTGTTCAAGGAAGCAATGATAAAGTCTCTAACCTGATACGTATCCAATCTATCCACATATGGATGAATTCTATCTTCCATAGTAGCAACTACATTAGGAGCATACCTGACCAGGGAATTAAATTAAAGGCTATACTCCCTCATACTCATATTCCTTTGGTGAAGATTCAAGAACTGATCTGCACGGCCCTCTTGGATCTCTCATGGCAAAAAATGGTCAAGAAATGCCTCTTTAAATTATTTCTAGATAGTTGGAGGTGCATCTATACCCTTCGATTATTTCCAAGATTCATAGCACAATATAGCCACACCCTTCAACCATATGTCGCTAACTTGACAGCTTCTATACCACTCACATGCAGAATAGCTAAAATGCACTGAATCTGATCAACAAAGTCTTGGGGGTCTTCATTAGAATCTGACCTAGTGAAGGATGGAGGGTCCAAATTAAGGAAATCACATATCCTTGTGCCAGCTGCCCTATTTGCACCACCTGCACCTATAATTGGACCTTCCTATCTTTGTCCTTGGCCAACAACTATACTGGTCAATAGTTGGACTGCATTTCTCAGATCCTACACGGTAGCATCGATAGGTGGTTTCGGGGGATTTTCACTACTTCCTGGTTCATCAGGAGCTGGAGGAGATGGAGATGTCTGTGAAAGAGACTCCTCTGGAACCTCATTTCATTGTCTCACCTGACTGGGTATACCAACCACCAGTTCTACTCCCTCCCTTTTACCTTTGGTTTGCCTGGTTCTGGCATACTTGCTGTACAAAACAATTTAGGGTTATATACAATCTACCTATTACACTTATCTCTATGGGGTGATCTAAAGAATAAAAGGAAAGTAACAACTCCTAAATGCCACGTAGTCTCCTGCTTATAAATGTGGTGCACAACACATTGATAAATAAAATTCTACATAGATATGGCTTTGTAGACTCTCTACGATGACCTACTATAATACAACTTTTGTCAAGCCCAAAGTCCCATTAGGGCGGACTGGCACCTGTTGCCAATTAGTCTCGGGAGAACGAACCTATATCTATGCACTTACTATACATATTATAAGGGATTTTTTCATTCAAAATGCCTTTAAGAAAGTAAAATGTAATAACAAGCCAAAAGTGAATGCATATGGCTAGGCCGTTGGGGCTACGGTGTTTAAAGTACGAGACATGACCATACTTTAATTTACTTATTCTACAAAGTCTCTAGATAAGTAAAAGTATTTGATAAGGATCGGGATAGGCCTCGCCTCAATTAATTGTACAATACAAAAATATAAGCTCTAGACACAAAGCTCTGAAGCAACATGAAGCTTGGTAACAGCAGCCGGAAATCATGTACTCCTACTAGGGAGAGCGACTAGCACCTGTACCTACAGCATGAAATGTAGGTCCCCCGTAAGGGATGTCAGTACGAGATAATGTGCTGAATATGTAAGGCAGGAAATACTATATATGAAGTAACAACTCCAATGAGACTATGCACTAGTGTAGGATAACAAACCACCTTTAGTTATATGGTGGGATTGTAACACCCCACATCTTACAATACTAGCACAAGTCAAATGAAATATAACATGGTTTTGTCAAATTAGCGCTAATTTTCAAAAGTTCTTGAATCTCGTGTTAATGGGTTGTATGTGCGTCTAACACTTAAAAGGGTCGCATGTATACATGTTTTGTGTCAAATTGAGAAGATTATGGCCTTAAAATTAAGTAAGAGAATTGAGGTGCTTGTAGGACTTAGTAAGCAAGTAGGTGAGTCATCCACTTGCTTAGCTTAAATTTGGTAGTTAAACGGAGCCGAGGCTCGACGTCGAATTTGTCCAGGTTCAATTGTGAATAAAGTCTGTGTTAAGAGTGTCACTTTGGCCAATGTTTTAGAATCATAAATAGGCTGCATTTTCAGCCAAAGAAGTATAGCAAAAAGGGCCCAAAAACATCATAATACACTTAACAAATAGGGCCCAAAACTAAGTGAAGGGAAAGTTGGAAAATAGGCAGCCCAAGACCATCAACTTAGTGACCCATTTAGGCCCAAGATCAAGGGACAAGCTGCTGCATAAGAAGCTTACTAATATGTGTCTTAATATGTTCAAAACGTCAAGAGTAATTCGGCCAAGCTAGGCCTTTCAAAAGGGATAAGAACAGCACACAAATTCATTTCAACATAGACAAGAAAAAAAATCTGCTTTCTTGGTGTTTGTTTAGTCTCGTTTAAGAAGGTGAAAGACAAGCTTTACAAACTCATAAGGGTTCGTAAAGAAGCTATAAACCTTTACTTTGAAGTTAAGTAAATGTACTTATGCACCTAGTATGGATTGTTTATGAAAACTAAAGAAACAAGTTAATTTCACATATGCTGAAAATTTCGGACAGTTTGTATGCTAAGGATTTTTGTTCACGTTTCTTGTTAATTAAGAGGTTTTTCTCTTGTTGTATGGATTTATTATGAAGTAGTACTTATGTATTAAACAAAGGTTGGCATTTTATCAATGTAAAAAGCTTGATTAACCACTTTTAAAGTCCATAAAAGTGAGTGAGTATATGATATCGCAATTGTGTGCTTAGTATGTACTTGTGGACTATTGGATAGAATCCTATTGTCTCACTTCCTTAATGACTGATTTGTTACTTTTTTGAGACTGATTCAAGGCTGTTTGTATGTGTAAATATTGCTGGAACAGTTTGGTTAGAGTTGGAATAGGTTTGGAATTGTCGACGTCGAAATGTAGCGAGGGAAGGTAATGTTATGCTGTCCATTTTTAGAGTGTGTGGAATTATGATGTGTTGTGCTTTGTGGGCTGTTGTAAGACTGTCAAGATGCTAAAACAAGATGTATATGACATATACATAAGAATTGTTGTTCAAAAATACGGTTATAGGTGAAATGGTTGGACAAAATGCCTTGACGTCACTAATTAAGAGCTTGCTGCCCTGTTGTTTTATTATGTGATTGGGCTGCCAAGATGTGTTTATTGGCTGCTAATGCTAGTTTTATCACCTACTATGTTGTAGATAAATATTTGGAGGAAGGGAAGATTATCTTGAATTAGTAACGAGGTCATACAACGAGGTATGTAAGGTTACTTGATTTTGTATCACTTGGCATGAAACATAGATCTCTCCTTGGTACATAAAGGCATTCACCAACTCCTAAACAATTATTGGTACATAAAGGCATTCACCAACTCCAAAACAACTATTAACCATGTTTCCACTCTTGTACATGTTCATATGTTTTCATACATAGTCACCTTCAAGTCTGCATGCACGCTTGGATACCAAGGTACATGAGTTGCTATTACAAAATAAAGTTCATGAGTTGTTCCATTTCATACGCATTTCATCATTTGTGTAATGTACTTTTTTCATTGTCATGTTGTCTTGTGTGATTATCTACATGTCACATGCTATATATACTGTCCTACAACTCCAATATTATGGCCACCAAAAGAATCATCTCAAAGGTAATTGAAAGATAAAAGTATATAATTTTTGATAGGTTGTAGCCCGAGGGGTGGAGATAACACCTAGCCAGGGACGATCCTATCAACGGGGAGTAGCCCGAAGGGTTGAGTATAACCTAGCCAGAGAGGAACCCGATACAGTTTTACCACTGATCAGTTGGTCATTTGTAGTAGAGTTGTGCACAGATTTTATAGTACATATTTTACAATAAAGGTAAAGTAATATAAAGAACATAACATACATGATCCCACAGTATAACTAAAGGTGGTATTTTATGCTACACCAGTGTACAGTTTCACTTGAGTTGTTATATCATATATAGTGTTTTCTGCGTTACATACTCAGTACATTATCTCGTACTAACGTCCCTTACGGGGGACCTACATTTCAAGTTGCATGTACAGGTTCTAGTAGATCCCCCCAGTAGGAGTATAGGATATCCAGCTGTTGTCACCAAGCTCCAGGTTGCTTCGGGGCTTTGTATATATCTAGAGCTTGCATGTTTTATTGCACTATTTGTTTAGACGGGGCCTGTCCCGAACCTTATCAGACTTTTTTCTTTATTTAGAGGCTTTGTAGACTATGTAAAGTAAAGTTTGGTCAAGTCTCGTACTTTAAATACCATGGCCCCAACAGTCTGGTCATATGCATTTCCTTTTGACTTGTTACACTGTTTATCTTCTTAAAGGCATGTTAAACACAGAAACCCCTTATAGTATATATAGAAAGCACATAGTTATAGGTTGGTTCTCCCGAGCCTTATCGGCAACGGGTGCCAGTCCACCCTAATGGGACTTTGGGGCGTGACAGGAGTGGTATCAGAGCGGGCTGTCCTAGGGAGTCTAAAAAGTCGTGTCTACGTAGAATCTTATTTATCGATGTGTTGTGCACCACATTTATAAGCAGGAGGCTACATGGCATTTAGGAGTTGTTACTTTCTTTCCATTCTTTAGATCATGCCATAAAGTCAATTGTAATAGGTGCATTATGACTAATTCTAAATTGTTTTGTATAGCAAGTATGCCAGAAACAAGGCAGAATAAAGGTAAAGCGAAGGTAGTAAAAGTGGTTGCTGGTACACCCAGTCAAGTGAGGCAACGGAATGAGGCTCAATAAGAGTCTTTATCACAGACATCTCCAACTTTTCAAGATCCTAATGAAGCAGAGAGCAGTGAAATTTCCCTAGAGCCACCTATTGATGCTACTGTGTAGGATCTGAGAAATGCAGTCCAACTATTGACCTGTATAGTTACTGGTCAAGGTCAAAGGCAGGAAGATCCAGTTACGGGTACATGTGGTACAAGTAGGGAAGCTGGTACTAGGATACGTGATTTTCTTAATTTGGACCCTCCAACCTTCACTGGGTCAGATCCTAATGAACACCCCTAGACTTTATTGATCAGATTCAGCGTACCTTAGATGTTATGCACGTGAGTAGTACAGAAGCTATCAAGTTAGCGACATATAGGCTGAAGGGTGTGGCTATATTGTGATTTGAAGCCTGGAAGCAATCCAAAGGTATAGATGCTTACCCAATCACTTGGAAGGAGTTCAAAGAGGCCTCTCTTGACCATTACTTACCAATAGAGATCCGGGAGGCCCGTGCAGATCAATTCTTGAATCTCTACCAGGGGAATATGAGCTTGAGGGAGTATAGCCTTCAATTTAATTCCCTGGCAAGGTACACTCCTAATGTAGTTTCTACCATGGCAGAGAGAGTTTATCGATATGTAGATAGGTTGGATACATATCTGGTCAGAGACTGCACCATTGCCTCCTTGAACAAAAATAAGGATATAGCAAGAATACAAGCTTTTGCACAGAAATTGGAAGATCAAAGGCAGAGGAGAAGGGTACAAAAATTGGAAAGGGGGCAGGCCAAAAGAGCCAGATCTATAAGACAATTTACCCCACCCCAAGATGAGCCTAGGCCTCGATTTTTTAATAGATTTCCTAGGCCATCATCCTCCTACTCTACAGCTAGTGCTCCACCTCAATTTCAGGGGCCTAGAAGAAATCAGTTTGGTTCGAGGAGTGAGGGGCAAGGTACTCGGACAACGGGATATTCAGCAGGCCAATAAATGATTCCTAGGCAGCCTTGTAGACAGTGCGGAAGAAGTCATCCAGGTATATGTTGTGTTGGGACAGATGTTTTCTATTGGTGTGGTATGTCAGGGTATATAATGAGGGAGTGCCCAAGGAGACGTATGGGTGGTATGGAACAATCTACTGGGTTAGCTGTTACATCATCATCATCAGTTCCTCAAGCAGGTAGGGCTCAACAAGCACCTATGGGTCATGGTAGAGGTCTTAGATGGACATCTAGCTCTAGCGGGGTCCAAAATTGCACTTATGCACTGGGGAGTCGATAAAATTTTGAAGCCTCTCCGGATGTGGTCACAGGTATATTGTCCATCTTTTCTCATAATGTATATGCATTAATTGACCCTGGTTCTACACTTTCATACATCACCCCACTAGTTTCTGGGAAACTTAAGAGAACGCCCAAATTATTGAACAAACCATTTAAAGTGTCTACACCGACCGATGAATCTATTATAGCCAAAAAGGTTTATTATGACTGTGTAGTAACTGTTTGCGACCGTGACACATTGGCTGACCTTATTGAGCTAGAAATGGTGGAATTTGATGTTATAATGTGTATGGAGTGGTTAGCTTCTTGTTATGCCACTGTAGATTGCCAAACTAAGAGAGTGTATTTCCACTTTCCAAATGAGGCAATTCTTAAATGGAAATGCAATGTTGGGGCACCAAAGGGTAAGTTATCTCTTACTTTAAGTCCAGAAAGATGATATCTAAGGGGTGTATATGTTACTTAGTTAGAGTAAGGGGTATGGAGACAGAATCACCAACTCTTCGGTCAGTTCCAGTAGTGAATGAACTTGTTGATGTGTTCCCTGAAGAACTCCCATGCTTACCTCTTGAACGAGAAATAGATTTTGGTATTGACTTACTTCCAGGCACTTAACCTATTTCTATTCCTCCATATAGAATGGCTCCAGCAGAATTGCAAGAATTAAAAGAGCAGTTAAAAGACTTATTGGATAAGGGTTTCATAAGACCTAGTGTGTCCCTCTGGAATGCACCAGTGTTATTTGTATGCAAAAGGAATGGCACCTTGAGAATGTGTATCGACTATCGACAATATAATAAGGTGACAATTAAGAATAAATATCCTATCCCCAGGATTGATGACTTATTTGATCAGTTACAGGGTGCCAAATGCTTTTCAAAAATTGATTTGAGATCAGGTTATCACCAAGAGCGGGTGAAGGAGCTGGATATGCCCAAAACATCTTTCAAAACACACTATGGCCACTTTGAATTTATTGTTATGTTATTTGGGTTAATGAATACACCAGCTGTTTTTATAGATTTGATGAACAGGGTATTCAAGCCATTCTTAGATGTGTTTGTGATAGTGTTTATAGATGACATTTTGGTATATTCAAGAATAGAAGAGGACCCCGCAGATCATTTGCGACAGGTGTTACAGACTCTTCGTGATCGACAGTTGTATGCCAACTTTTCTAAATGTGAATTTTGGCTAAAGTTAGTGGCATTCTTGGGTCATATTATATCTGATGAGGGAATAAGGGTTGATTCACAAAGGATAGAAGCTGTGAAAGATTGGCCAAGACCAACAACACGCACGGAAGTTCGGAGCTTCTTAGGCTTGGCAGGTTATTACAGGAGGTTTGTCGAAGGTTTTTCTTCTATTTCTGCAC
>JAABOM020010224.1:0-19647 GCA_011800125.2 Solanum clarkiae | reverse complement strand
TATATTTTATGTGAGCTAGGAGTTTTCAGAAAATATTCTCTCAATAAATTGCAATTGAATTATATAGTTAGATAAACATTTAATCACACACACACACTTTGAGCAAATATTATCTTTACAAGTTTATATTTATAGAACTATATAAACATCTAATTATAATACATATATACATATATATATAATTTCATTTTGTATGACCTTACATAAGAAGGTCATTCTCCTCATGATAGTGGTAAGGTCTGCGCTATTCTTCCCAAATTTCGCATAATGAGATTTCATTTGATATATTGTTGTTATTGTATCATCAATCATATTAACATTAAATTGCAAGTAAATTTTTCTTAGCTATAAATAACCAATTAATATGATTGAGCTTTTAGCTAATTCAAATTCATTTAAATTGTGGTTTTAAGATTCAAATATAATTTAATTAAATAGATAATAATTTTTTTTTTGTTCTAAGGATAAGGAGGAAAATTGATTAATTCACAAAAAAACTCCTTTAATTTATCAAAAACTAATGAGTTATATCAATTTTTGAAAAATAGCAAGCACTTTATATCACAAAAATCAAAATGAAAGTAAAAAGTTTTCCCTCCAAAATAAGATTTCCTTCTGATTATTTTATACCTAAATAGCATAATTCCTTTCCTATTTTAATGAGTCAAAAATATTACAAGACTAGCACTTAAAAGGAAGTGCAATAACTCTAAAATTAACTTTTTGCCTATTTTAATTATCACGACCCAAGCCTAGGGCCTAGACGTAACACAGTGAAAGGGAAATCCGAAGGAACTCAAAACAAGCCTCTCAACTTATCATTACAAATCATTATTCACGGAAGCATATAAAAGACATAAAATGATACTAAGGGCCAAAGGCGCTAAGGGTAGCTCGCAAATCAAGAGACAAGGAGTCAAAGCTCATACCATAAAAACATAACTTGTCTAACAAACACCTCTAAATACATAGATAGAGTGGGGACCAAGATAAAGTAACCAAGATCACCCTCATAATCAAAATAGAACATAATAAAGTGTCTCGATACATAGATAAACGCAATATAGACTAAAGTCCCCAAAGTGGAGGACTCACCAACTAGCTTTGAGTAGAACCGATCTAGCCACATGGAGGAGGATGATCAACTTGAACACTGGTTCCTACATGGTGATATCATATAGGCAAAAGTATGCTTTAGTACATTTGAATGTACTAAGTATGTGGGATGCAATGCAAAAATAGATGAGCTTCATAGTCAACATGCATAACAATAGACAATATGCATGATATAGTAATGTGACATGTATGATCAATGCATAAGTAAAACATGCTTAAGTAACTCATGCTCATATAGGGGATCATTATTGAAGTGTAGACCAACTAGATTTCCAAAGTATAAACCCCTTGGTCGGTTGATGATGATCTCACCCCATCATCCTGATGGCATGGTACAAACCCCTCACATGGTTTATGATAATCACACCTTATCACCGACGAAGTACAAACCCCTCACATAGTTTGATGAGCACAAACCCCCACCTCAGTTGATGAGTACAAATCCCCACCTTGGTTGATGAGGATCTCACCCCATCACCCTAGTGGTGTGGTACAAACCCCACACATGGTTGATGGGTACAAACCCCTTCCTCGATTGTTCGGGTTCTTCGTCCCCCGAATTGGGCATGGTCTAATGCAACAATTTACATAGAATATTGAATGTACATAAGCTCATTTCATCATTAAACATCATTCATATCATATCTTATGCTTTGGACCTTCAACTCCTCAAGAAAATACATCCGGATGTTTTATTAAGCACCTTGGGGGTGTGTAATAGGGGAAAAAGATCATGCAATTTAGAGATGAAATCATGCAAAAAAATTTGTAGTAAAACCATCAATCAACACCTTGCAACACCCCTAAGACATTCACATCAAAACCCCTCAAATCCAACATTAGATCCGAGATTTGGAGCTCAAAACATGCTAAAACCACCATACTTTCATGAACTAAAATCGCTAGGCAGTAAATTTCTCAATATACAAGACCCACATGTAAAATCAACTTTAAGTCATGAAATATTAGTAAAAAAAGGGTTTAGACACCATAGTTGGAATGACTCAATGGTTCAACACCACATACCTTGACTTTGGAGGACCCTTGAAGAAGATTGGAAATGGATTCTTGAAAAATGAGTGAGATCCTTCATGAAATCCTTAAGATTGGTCTTGAATTTGGGACTTCAATTTAGGAGCAAATATTTGGCTAAGTGTCTTGGTGAGTATTGAAGAATTTTTAGGGTGATATGAAGGTGAAATAAAGCTAAATATAGGTAAAAACACATTTAAAAAAAACTTAGGCCCAATGCTTAGAAAAATCAGAATAGACTAAAGAAGACAGCGCATGAAATACACCGCTCTGCATGCGGAGAGGATGCGGAGGCTCACTAGAAATCGCACCAAGTGCAAATTTCATAATTTGATTCGTTTGCTTTAAATTCGAGGTTAGACCATTGAAACCTTAATTTGGATCCCTTGAACAAGAAATATGAAGTCAGAGTTTTGAAATAACAAACGGATTTTTAGATATACAAATAGTAAGATTCCGAGCACTTCCAAGGCACATTTTTAGGCACTTTTGGGATCGTTTTAATATCTCTCCCTTGGGAACATTCCTCTCTAAATGTAGAAGAGATGTACAAGAAAAGAATAATCATGAAAAAATCAGCCTCCAAAATGGATGTAACATTACACTTAAACATCACTTTAAAAATCTCAACATAGGTGTAAAATAATCACAATTTGCCAACTTAAACATCAATGCATATGGATGATATATGGGCTGACATATAATACTTGATATCACATTGATGACTTATAATTAGTACCTTAGTCTTGAGTGGAGTGGAAAAGATGCTTTTGCATGTCCACTTTGGCCTCCCAAGTAGCACTTTCGACTTGTTGGTTCCTTTGTTGGTTCCTCTAAAAGACCTTAAGGGATGCCACCTCATTGTTCCTCAATCTCTTTACTTGTCTTTCCAGGATCTGAACCGGAACCTCCTCATAAGTTAAGTTACTCTCAACAACACCCAAAAACATCAAGAGGTATTAGGATCATTAACACACTTTCTCAACATAGAAACATGGAATACCGGATGAATCAAATTTCATTTCACTAGGAAACTTCAACTCATAAGCTGCCTTGCCAACCCTCTTTATCACCTCATAAGGGCCAACATAACTTAGACTCAATTTATCCTTTTAACCAAAACGGACTACATCTTTCATTGGAGAAACTTTGAAATAGACCCAATCACCCACTTTGAATTCAAGGTCTCTTCTTCTCACATCGGTATAGGATTTTTGACGACTTTGGGTTGTCCTCAACGTTCCCCTAATCATCTTAATCTTCTCAAGGGCATACATAACCAGATCTAGTCCCAACAACGCCACCTCGTAAATCTCAAACCGACCCGCTATTGATCTACAATGTCTCCCATAAAGAGCCTCAAAAGGAGTCATACCAATGATAGAGTGATAGCTGTTGTTGTAGGTAAACTCTATCAATGGAAGATCGTCATCACAACTATCTTTAAGCTCCAAGACATAAGACCTCAGCATATCCTAAAGTGTTTGAATTTTCCTTTCCTCTTGGCCATCCATTTGAGGGTGGAAGGCCGTACTAAGGTGAATTTTGGTACCAAGGACTCTTTGAAAAGACCTCCAAAAGTGTGAAATAAATTGTGCACCACGATCCGATATGATTGATAAAGGAACCCTATATAACCTCACTAACTCATGGATGTACTACCATGCATACTCTTTAGCCTTATATGTAGTCTTAACTGATAGAAAGTAAGCCAATTTGGTCATCCTATCTACCACCACCCATATAGAATCAAAACCTTTCCTAGTCTAGGGCAACCCAACCACAAAATCCATATTAATTACCTCCCACTTCAAAGTAGGAATCTCTATGTCTTGGGTTAGGCCACCTGATCTTTTATATTCGGCTTTGACTTGTTAACAACTATGGCAACCGAAAATAAATTTAGCAATGTTCCTCTTCATGCCTCCCCAACAATACACCTCCTCCAAGACTCTATACATTTTGGTGGAATCGACGTGAATAGAGTAAGAAGAATTATGGTCCGTATCAAGAATTCTCTTCCTCAAACCATCAACACATGACACATACAACCTACCTTGGTATCTAAGGGCTCCATCTCCCCCCTTGAGAGAAAACTTCTATTTTTCCCTCTTTCACCAAGGCCTTTAATTCAAGAAGGAGGAGTCTAGATCTTGTTTTGCTATTACCTCATCAACCAAAGAAGATTTAGAACCATCATCAACAACAACACCATTACCCACATCTTCCAACCTCATCCCTAATCTAGCCAATCTATGCACCTCCCTAGCCATTTCCCTATCACCACCATCCACATGAGCTAGGCTACCCATAGACACCAAACTCAAAGAATCTTCCACAACATTTTCCTTAACCAGATGGTAGTGCACACTCATGTCATGGCCTTTGAGAAGTTCTAGCCACCTTCTTTGCCTGAAGTTGAGATCTTTTTGTGTGAAGACATATTGAAGGCTCTTGTGATCGGTGAAGACATCAACATGCACCCCATATAAATAATGATGCCAAATCTTTAATGCAAACACCACAGCAACCAATTCAAGATCTTGGGTAGGGTAGTTCTTTTCATGCACTTTGAGTTGCCTAGAAGCATAGACTATGACCTTACCACTTTGCGTTAGCACACAACCCAAATGAACTCTAGATGCGTCATAATACACAACAAAACCCTTAAGCCTATCTAGTAGGGACAATATAGGAGTGGACACAATTCTATCTTCCAATGTTTGGAAGCTCTTCTCACATTTATCGGTCCACTCAAACTTATACTTCTTTTGAGTCAATTTTGTCATAGGGGAAGCAATGGAGGAGAACCTATTCACAAACCTTCTATAGTAACCCACAATGCCCAAGAAACTCCTAATATATGATGGGGTCAATGCTCTAGGTCAATTTTTAATCATATCGGTCTTTTTAGAATCCACCTTAATACCATCCCCCGACACCACATGACCCAAGAATGCAACCTCCTTCAACTAAAACTCACACTTTTCATATTAAGCATACAATCTATCCTCCCTCAATTTTTGCAACACAACCCTCAAATGGCCCAAATGGTCCTCGCTACCATGTGAGTATATCAAAATATCATCAATGAAGACCATAAAAAAGGAATCAAGGTAGGGTTTGAAGACCTTATTAATTAGGTCCATGAAGATGGACGGTGCATTAGTCAACCCAAAGGACATCACCACAAATTCATAATGCCCGTATCTAGTCCAGAAGGCCTTCTTAGGAATATCACACTCCCTCACCTTCACTTGACGATACTCGGACCGAAGATCACTCTAAGAGAAAAAACTATCCCCTTGCAATTGGTCAAACAAGTCATCAATTGTCGAAAGAGGATACTTATTCTTTGTAGTGACCCTATTGAGTTTCCGATAATCAATGCACATTATAAGTGACCCATCTTTCTTCTTTAGAAACAACAACAGTGCACCCCAAGGGGATTGAGTAGGTCAAATAAATCCCTTTTTCGACAAATCTTTCAATTGCTCTTTTAACACCTTCAACTCCATTAGGGCCATACAGTAAGGGGGAATGGAGATAGGTTGAGTGCTATGAAGGAGGTCTATGCCAAAATCTGTCTCCCTTTCGGGAGGGATACCGAGAAGGTCATTGGTGAAGACATCAAGAAACTCATTTACAATGGGGACCGACTAAAAGGAAGGGACCTTGGACTCTAAATCTTTAACCCTCATAAGATGATAAAAACACCCCTTGGAAATCAACCTATGGTCGTTAATGCATAAGCTGAACCTACTCCTCAATACCACATCATGACTTTCCTACTCAAGGACGGGTTCATTCGAAATTGAAACTTGACCCTATGAGTTCTACAATCAATAGAAGCGTAGTATGCATGCAACCAATTCATCCCAAGAATAACATCAAAATCAAATATATTTAATTCAACAAGATCACAAGGTAAGATTTTATGCAAGCTGCAAACCGGACAATTCCTATACACCCTCCTAGCAACAATAGATGCACCTATAGGAGTAGACACCTCATATGAGTCATGAACAACTCCGACTCAACATGAAACTTTTTAGCACCCAAGGGTAACAAAGGAAAGGGTGGCACCCGAATCAATCAAAATATATACATCAAGATCAAATATTTTCAACATACCAATAACAACATCGGGGACCTCACTAACCCCTAGCCTTCCATGTAGAGCAAAAAATCAGTTGTTCCTTGGAGTACCACCTTGACGACCACCTCTACCCAATGGAATTGCATTTGCACCCCGAACCTTGGCACGATTTCTTGGACAATCTACCTTTTGTGACCAAGTTCCCCACCATCAAAGCCTACATTAGAATATTTCAAACATGGGCCTCTATGATTCCCTCAACAAATGGAACACACATCAATAGGAGCCATACCACAAAAACCTTGTGGCCTACGGAAGTCAGTGGCAAACCCCCCATTAGTAGCATGAGGTGGTACCCTTTTAAAACTTTCCCTCAAAACGGGCCCTCTTGGCCTCATGAACCTCCTTATTCTCACCTTTTCTTCCTCCATTAGCTTAGCATAAGTCATCAACCGAGAAGAGTTGATGTCACCAATAAGCAAGGAGGACCAGCATTCTTCACTTACCAAATCGAAGACCCCCATAACAAACATATTCATCCTTGAACTAGGATCTGCCACCAAGTGAGGAGCATACTTCTAAAGTTGATTAAATTTGAGGGCATACTCCCTCACACTCATAGAACCTTGTTTCAATTTCATAAACTCTACCAGCTTTGCTTCCCTAAGTTCAAGAAGGAAAGATCGATTAAGGAAGGATAATTTAACTCCTCCCAAAGAACCACATTACCAACCCCCTTCTCACCCTTCCATTACTCGTACCAAATTTGGGCTACCCCTTTGAGTTGGACGCCGTCAATTCCACCTTTTCTTTTGGCTCAATACCCATGATATTCAAGATTTTGCAGATATCATCAATGAACTCTTGTTGGTCTTCATCCACCTTTGACCCATGAAAAACCGGAGGATTAATCCTCAGAAAGTCTCTTACCCTAGCTCCTAGGATGTTAGCATGAGGGTCTAAAACCCTTGTTGGACTTGGTTGGCCACCATTTGGGCAAGCATAGTAAGAGCATCTCGGAGCTCACCATTGGTAGGTTGCTCCTCATGAGTTTGGGCCCGTCTTCCTCTAGTGTTTGCCATGATCCAGCATAGCAAAGAACAATTATTAGAGGGGAAAAATTCACTACTACTCTATATCAAGACATAGAACATGAAGAAGGGAAATATTTCATAAAATGCCTCATAGCCTCATATTCATAGTCGCGATTCACAACCACGAATAGGTCTCTAATCGACGCGGTGTGTTGGAATCCTCACATAACCGTGATGCAGGTACAGTGAAACACCCCAAAAATGTGCTTTGAAAATGCCCATAATCGTAATTTCCAAGTATCTCAAAATTCGTGTGTGATACCAAAAATTCCACTTCATATTTTTGATCAGGGGCAAAATTGAGTAGGAAATGGGTATAACCCAGATTATAGAGGGCCCATAGAGAAAAATAGTTTTAGCTAATTTTTGATTTCCAGTGGCCATCCATGCCCTGGCCGCGATGCGCCAAGGGCGTGGATTAGTATTGGAACGAGGTTCGCGGCTGGTCCACGTTGCGCCAAGGGAGTGGAGCAGTGTATTATTTTCCTCCGTTCTTCTTTCTTAGCCAAGGGAATTGGGGTCATATCCTTATGCCCATTATGCCTGAAAACACCTATACTTAGTCATTTTTCAACTCTATATCACTCAAAACCCTCTAAAAGACCTCCCCATGACTTAACCAGATATCTCCTTCAAATTTCAAGAATTTCAATCCTAACTTTGGAATTTAAGGATTCTTTTCGAGCTCAAAGTTCTCTTCAAGCTTACCTAAAGAAATCCCAAGTTTGAGGTATGTAGATTTCATCCACTGGGTCCTTTCACCCATGGAGCCCAATCTTTCTTTTTATGAAAATTGCATGTTTTCAAGTTGTATTATCTATGGGTATAACTTATTATGGATCACGAGTATAAATTATTTTGGGGTTTTACGAATGGTTGGTTGATTATGTATAACTATCTTTCAAGCTTATACCATGGATTGCTTTGTCTATCGAGACTATGCATGTTTGAAGCTATGAAACTATGATCTATTATGAGATTTGATGATGTATTTCAAGGTGTACAACATAAGGTTTTTGCAATATGTTGGCGGCTTGATTTGCATTGATTTTTCTCAAATGATTTCACTCTTGAATTGCATGATATTGAACCAGTATCACGAACCCACCAAGTGTTTGATAAAATATCAAGTCGAGAATTCTCAAGTTATTGATGATCTATTTCATGACTTGCAAGTTAAGTGACTATATGATGATTAATGACTTTCAAGTATGTATTAATTTCATAAAAGTATCCGTGATGTTACAAGTATCAAGTTAATCCCTATTTCAAGATTTTTACCTCTTGTGAGCTAGTCATGTTAAAGCACAGATTCATGTATGATTATGATCTACTCTCATATTATAAGTTAGGCTCATTATTACAGGTTAAGCATATTTATGAGACACTCAAGTCATGTTTTTACACGCTATTCACATTATGATAAAGTATGATAATTTTAAGTATTCCGTGTGATTGTTCTTAGCGCCAATGGATTGGATGTCACCATGGACTATCTTCAAGGGTCCATAGTCCTTTCCTCAAACTATGTGCTAACATAGTATTATGTTATAAACCTTTCTATACTAGTGGATGCATTTAGTGTACTTTATCATGAAATCCACCCCAAAATGGGACGGGGTCCCATAAAGGGGGTTACTTCTCCAAAATGGGACGGGCTACCATGGCTTAACTTGGCAAGTAGACAACCTCTTTACCAATGAGGGGTAATCATCGAGATTCCAAGTTGTAGCTTGATTGGTCTTACTTATGTCGGTTAGGGTCACTTCCAACACATGTATTATGTTCTATGCAAATTTATTGATTTACTAACATGTTTTACTTCAAGCATTGACCATGCATGTCATATTGAGATCTCACTTATCTATTGCTTATTGCTATGCATTTTGACTATATTGGCTTATGTCTTGTTGCATTGTATCCTACATACTCAGTACATCCAAACATATGCACACTTTATGTCACGACCCAAGCCTAGAGCCTAGACGTGACATGGCAAATGGGGACCCGAAGGGACCCAAATAAGCTTCTTAGCATATCAACCACATATCCTTGGTCGCGGACACAAAGTGAACAACAACAAGAGATAATAAAAAAAGGGAAGCAGGACTAAGGGAAAGTCTTTGATAATCATAAAAGCATAAGAAGTCAAGCTTATAGCATAAATACATCATAATATTCCAACAACACCTCTAAAAATAGAATGGAGTGGGGGCCAAGACACTTTCCGGGATCACCCTCATAATATCAAATGTTCAACATAAAGAATTCTTAGGAATAGCAAGAGAAAATAGATAGTGTCCCCGAACTTGAGGACTCACCGAGCTTAACTTCGAGTAATCTCACTAGCCACGTAGAGGATGATCAAAAGGAGCTTCGGTCCCTACATGGTGATATCACACAGGAGTAAAGAATGCATTAGTATTTTTGAATGTGCTAAGAATGTAGGATGCAATGCAACAACACATAAGTCAATATCATGCCCCGAACCTAGGGCCTAGACATTACCGGTGAATGGGGAACCCGAAGGAACCCCAAACAAGCCTCATAACATATCATTACACATCCTTAGTCGCGAAAGCAATTAGAATGACAATAAGAAATAAGCATTAATAAGTGGAATTGGGACTATGGGTAAATTTCGATATCATAAGCACCATGAAATGAGAGAGTCATGGATCACAGCGTAGATACATAACACGTCCAACAACACTTCTAAACCTTAGATATTTATCAGGGGCCAAGACAAGCAACTAGACTCACCCTCATAATAATGACAATAGGTAATCCAAACATACATAACATAGTCTTAACATAAGCTTGAGAGAATATAGATATTGTCTCCGGACCTGAGGACTCACCATAAGATTCGCCTAGCCACGAGGATACTCAATAAGAGCTCAGGTTCCTATGGTGATATCATATAGGTATAGAGTATATGTTATTATATTTGAATGTACTAAGTATGTAGGATGCAATACAGCAAGAGATTGGCATCATAGGCAAAATACATAATCATAAGCAATAGATAGCATACTAACAATATGACATGTATGAGTGACGCTTGAAGTAAAATCATGCTTGTATAGAACATAATACGAGTGTAAGGAGTGATCATTATAGTATAAACCAAGGCCTACCACCCCTTTGGATAGGCACATGATGTACAAACCCCTTCATGAGGTTGAAGAAGTACAAACCCCCCAACAAGGTTGATGGAGTACAAACCCTCCAACAAGGTTGATGGGTACAAACCCCCTACAAGGTTGATGAGTATGAACCCCCAACAAGGTTACCCGATCCCACCATTCCCCGAATTAGGCAATTGAGGTACATATCCCTCTATAGGTTACCCGGGCCTACAACACCCCAATCTAGGCTTGGTCATCTGCTACATTATACAGATAGTATCATATACATATACACTCCTTTCATCATTATATACATACATTTGTTCTCATAATAATTTCATCATCATTTCGTCATCATATTTTCATTCAACTTATAAAATATACATAGGACCTTCAATTCATCAAGATACCAAAACTAGACATTTTATCAAACACTTTGCGGGTGTGTAATGCTAGTGTAAAACCATAAATTTCAAGAGTGAAATCATGCATGCTTAAAACATGCATAATCATAACAGTTAAATCTTGTCATGGTATAGACTTAAAAATGAGTAATCATGCATTTTCAACAAAACTTTCATAAAATCCAAATATAGTATATGGTCATAATCTCTAATGAATAATATCCATAAGCAACAGAACTTGGAAACATATAATTTTCATAAAAATGGAAGATTGGACTTTATGGGTGAAAGGTACACACGAATGAAACCCACATACCTTAGGCTTTGAATTTGAGTTGTGAATGACATGAAGTTTAGAAGTGGGTCTTGGAATCCAAAGCTTGCTCTTGAGTTTCCTTGAATTTGTATTGGGGATTTGATGGAGGCCTTTGAGAGAATTTGAAAGTGTATTCCAATTGGGAGGAGTGAATTTTATCATTAGTAATAGGTTTAGATCTTTAGGAGTTATTATGATAGCATAGGAATTCCCAAAATACAAATAGAAATGGCTAAATTTACAGAATTTCCCAGAAACCCATATATACCTCTGCATATAAAAGTCCTACGAAAATGGGCATGACTTCTTCATCCAAAATCTAAATAAGGTGAAACCAAGTGCGTTGGAAAGATTATTCAAAGATATTTGATTTGGTAGGTTATGGGCTACCCAATTTGTTGTGTGCTAAAGGATATTCCCCTTTAAAATTGACCCTCCTACCGGTACTTGTGCAAAACTCGGCCAACAGAAATTCCTTTGAACTTAGTTTGATGTAGGGGAACCATGATGGTCTTAAATGACATAAATAATCTTGAATTACATTTGAATGAGATCTTGAAGCTTGAATGAGTTTTTTGATATCCGGAGGTGAGTTTGTGGAACTTGAATTGGGTGAAATAGTTATCTAAGTGTTTGAAAGAGTACTAGGAAATGTTTTGTGTGATATGAGAGTGAAATATGGCTAAGTATAGGTATTTTCATGCATTGTAACACTTAGGCCCAATACTCAAAAGTCTTGGTACGAACAAGAAAAACAACACACAAAATGAACTGCGGCGCGCCCTTGATGCGTCGCGCCTTGGGTGTGAAAACCTCATTGGAAAGTGAATTTTGGGAAAATAAAATTGCGATTTGTTTGCTATAAAATCGGGGTTAGACCCATTTCCCTTTGCATTTGACCCTCTAAACATGAATATGAAGTTGGATTTTTGATATCACGCACGGATTTTAAGATATGTGGAAATTGTGATTCCAGGCACTTTCGAAGCACATTTTCGGGCACTTTTTGGGGTCGTTATAGTCAATATTGTAAAAATGCATAGTAATAGGCAATAGATAGGCAAAATATCAATATAGCATAGATGATCAATGTTTGTAATCAGACATGTTTATAAATCATCCAACTTGCGTAGAACATGATACATATGTGGGAAGAGATCTCAATCGATAAAGAATAAGACCAAGCGAGCTACAACTAAGAATCCCAATGATTACCCATCATCGGTAAAGAGATTGCCTACTTGCCAAGTTAAACCATACTTCACCTTACGAGAAGATGACCTATTTCGTATGAAGTAACCCTCCTTACCTGAACATGACCCATTTCGGAAAGGATTTCATTAAGAAGTGCACCAAATGAATCCACTAGTAAAGTAAGGATAAAGTATACTCCTATGTTGGACCATAGTTTGAGGAAAGGAATATGAACCCATGAAGATGGTCCATGCCACATCCAATACATCGGTGCTAATCCTAATCCAACGGAATAATTGA
The DNA here is from genome assembly GCA_011800125.2 of Solanum clarkiae. NCBI lineage: Eukaryota > Viridiplantae > Streptophyta > Magnoliopsida > Solanales > Solanaceae > Solanum > Solanum clarkiae. The sequence goes on along the minus strand of JAABOM020010224.1, from coordinate 6,961 downwards.
AATAATCACACTTTAGCAATTTGTAAGAAGTATAGAAACATGTAATGTATAGCTCTAAAACATCTTTGACCTCTAATGGTGAACCTAACTTTTAAACATAAGAATAGATCATCATCAAACATTACCTTGCATTAACGTCAAAGGAACATAAGAGGTGAAATCTTTGAAAAAGAGCTTAATTCGTTAGTTACAACATCGTAGACATTTTCATGAATTCAATACATTTTTGAAAGTCCAAAATCATCATAAAGTCCCGTGACTCATAAATCATGCAATAGATCATCAATAACTCCAAGAATTCATGTCAAGACATTTTATCAAACACTTGGTAGGTGTATAATGATTGATCAAAATCATGCAATTGAAGAGTGTAATAATATGAGAAAACTCAATGCAAATTAACCCATCAACACATAGTATAACCCTCATATAGAATGCCTTGAAATTGATCATCGAATCTCATAATAGATCATAGTTTCATATCTCAAAACAAGCATAGTCTTAATAGACAAAACTCATTCATAATACAAGCTTGAATAGATAGTCATGTATAATAAATCAACATTTCATAAAACCCCAACATAATTTATACTCATAATCTATAATAGAACATATCCAGAGATAATACAACTTGAAAACATGCAATTTTCATAAAAATGGTGATTGGACTCCATGGGTGAAAGGACCCGATGAATAAAACCCACATACCTAAATTTGAGGATACCTTGACGTAGACTTGAAGGAGACTTGGAGCTTGAATGGAGTTCTTGAGATCCAGAATTAAGCTTGAGAAACTTGAATTCGCATGAAATATTTGGCTAAGTCTTGGAGAGGTTTTTGAGAGGATCTTGAGTGATATAGAGTTGAAAAATGGCTAAGTATGAAAGATTTTAACGTTTAAATGGGCATGGGGCTACAATCCATATGCCCTTGGCCGAGATAGAAAAATTAAGGAAGATTTTGCAGTAGTCTACATCACTGGCATGACGTGCACACATTGTGGAGGCCTAACCACCACTAGTCCGCACACCTGGCACGCTGTAGCTATGGCGCGAACATACACTGTTTCTCAAAAATTAGCAAAAATTATTTTTCACTACGGGTCCTTTAAAATCTGGGTTATACCCCTTCCCCACTTATTTTCGCCCTCTTATCGAGAATATGAAGTTACATTTTCGATATCACGCACAAAATTTTAAATATATGAAAATTACGATTATGGGAATTTTTGAAGCACATTTTTGGAACATTTCAATATCTCCCCCTTGGGAACATTTGTCCCCTAATGTCAAAGAAACGTGCATAAGTGAAGTAATGATGAAGATTTCACCCTGACATGAATGCAACAAATGTATTAAAACATTATTTTCAAAAAGTTTTAACATGAGTGTCAAAAATTACCATAAACTTGTTACTACGAACATGAATGCATGCAAAATGACATAAGTTGAAACTTGAGACTTGAAATCATAGATAGGACTAAATTTGCTAACTTAGGATTAAATAGAATGAAAGAGGTATGGATATCACTTCTTCATGTCTGCTCCAACTCCCTAATTGACACTTTTGACTTGTTGATTCCTCCGAAGAACATTGATGGAAGCTAGATCTTTCTTTCTCAACCTCTTTACTTGTCTACCAAAATCTCCACCTAGACCTCATCATTGGCCAAATTATCTTCTAGAACACTAGCAACATCCAAGGGGACTATAACACTTGGGTCATCCACAAACTTTCGCAACATGCACACATAGAAGACCGGATGAACCATATTCACCTCCATAGGCAACTCCAACTCATAAGCAACCTTACCCACTCTCCTCAAAACACGAAGTTGAGTAAATTGTTTCATGATCTTGTCATTGACCTGAGCTTGCTCATTGTTGGTGTTCACCGCATAGGAAGTTTTAGTTGTACCTCTGTCTCTTTGACCACATGCATAATTCGTTTTGACCACTTGTTCCATTCTTTCGACAATTCGTGCAAAAGGTTGATCTTGAAACATGCGACCCATAGTAGTATCTACATATGCCTGATTGTTTTCATCAAGAGCTCGGTAGAAGATTTCAACTAAAGCATCATCAACAATTTTATGATCGGGAACCATCATCAAACACTTGGTGAGCCTTTCCCACATTGTGCTTATCGAATCACCTAGTAATTACTCGAAGTGATTAATTTGATCTTTGAGTTTAAGCTTTTTGGACCTAAGAAAATACCTTTCTGAAAAGGCTCTTTGTAGCTCATCCAACAAGTGATCGAACTATGAGGAAGCTTGGATAACCATATTGCCGCATTTCCTGTGAGAGATAATGGGAACACTCACAAACCAACCACATCCATTGACAGATTTTCTGTACCCATCATACTCTTGCAAACAAACACAACATTCTAGAGATGACCATGTGGATCCTCCGAAGGTAACCCTGTGAACAAACTACAATTTTGAAGCATTTTCAATAAAGGACTCGAAACTGTGAATTTAATATCAACCGGTAGTGGTAGCAACACCATCGCTCCCATGACATTCATGGCTATAGGTTTCAACCTATATTGATTCCAACCATATGCATTGTCGTTGAACTCCCTATGGTGTCGCTTATATTTCTTTGACATGGGATTTCATCACTACCCATGTCTCTCTCATATTGACCAATGGATTCATCAATCACAATATCCTCATTTTCTTGGGTCAATCTTTGTTGCGATTCGGTGGATTTCCAAAATGAGTGGAACCAAGGAATTGCCTTAGATCCTTGTGTTAGGCATACAAACCTAGTATACGTTGCGAGCAAAACTAAACAATGAAAAGAAAAATAAAAGTAAAATACAAGAGAATCTAGAAATTAATACTTAAATTAATTACTAGAAAAATCAAGTCAAGAACCTAGCCATATTCCCTGACAATGGCGCCATAACTATTTATGTTCATGCTCCAACAGTGAAGTGGTCGCTATCAAGTATAAACCTAACCAAAGTTTAGGGTCGAATCAATAGAAAATATGGGGTTGACTGTATTGGCTTACCAACAATTATTTTAAGCGTAAATTGGCTAGATTCTCTTGAATGGGAGGGGGGTTTGCAATTTAAAATTAAATAAGATAAAAATACTACACTACTAATACAAAGAGATAATCAAATTGAGAGAGAACTTGGGAATTGTGTTTCCCATGATTTGTTAACTCAAATACCCCCGATAACATAACTCTAATTGAGGCATTACATGAGGATGGTAACTTAGGTTCTTCCAGTCCTCTTGTGAAGGTGAAGGTCGAGTTTCACCATGCCGCTTGGTTGGCAACTATGGTGTGCCAACTTACCGTTACCCATTGTTCCAGTCAACCTTCCCTTGGTCATGTTTGGTTGATTGGACGAGAACACATTAATTGAATCTTATCATCCACTTCCCTTTTCCTATTCGTCACTACCTTGGTTGGGATTATGATAGTAGGTGGGGTTTGGTGTTGGCCACCACCAAACAACATTCAAAATGAATGGAAATAGACAATACATACAAATATCCAATCAAAGAAATGCACAAAATTTTGGTTATTTTAATTCAACTCCTCACTGTTCCCACAACCCCAAATTGTGGGTGATTAGCCACACATGAATAAGGAAAAATCACAAATAATGAGTATAATAAACATGATTTAGAGATTACCCAAGAATACTGAAGAATAAAACCTCCTTGATATTGAAACCACAAGCTTGCAACAATGGAGTTTGAGTATAAGTGATTTCAAATCCCCCAAAATGGGTCTTCAAATTAAAATCCTAAAATCTACCCTAAACCCTAAGCAACATGCTCTCTAAGAATTTCAAAGATGTACAATCTGTAAAAGTGTCGAGTCCCTTTTAAAAAACTTTATCATTAACTATTTATACTATTTACAAAAAGACCGTACTAATAAAATAGAAAATACAATTGGCAGCAGATACGATTCGCAGGTACTACTCGTAGGATGACTTATGAGTCATAATCAAGCTTTTGTAGTAAGTACTTAGTATTTTTTACTTCAATGCTACGATATATTGCTAGAGTCATGGTCTGCTCTACTACTCATAGTCTCTTCTTGTAGTCCTTAGTTATAGTTCTTGGTCCAAAGTTTGGCAACACTATTTTTAGCCAAGAGCCCCTTCCTACGAGTCGTAGTAAGAGATACGACTCATAGGTTAGCCTTATATAGTTGACCTTCACTTTGCAAATTTCTCTTTTTTAAACACTGTTTCTAGCTAGAGGGCATAGTACGACTCGTTGCTTGGGCTACGGCTCGTAGGGTGGCCCATATGTCCTGAATTTCATCTAAATATGCAATTTTCTCCCAAAATCATGCCAACTTGTATTTTTTGCAAGAACAACACAAAAAATAAAAACCATAAAAAGTCACATTAAGAACATGCAAAATGCTACATTTTAGCATCAAACATGTTATAATTTGACAACACATCAGGGGTCCCCTTGTCTATCATTTCGGATCATGGGGCTAAATTCAGTTCTCACTTTTGGAGGTTCTCCCAAAGAGGTCTTGTTACCAAGGTTAAGCTTAGCACGACTTTTCATTCTCAAATGGATGGTCAAGCTGAGAGAACTATTCAAACCCTTGAAGATATACTTAATGCTTGTGTTTTGGAGTGTAAGGTAGTTGGGATGAACATCTTCCACTCATTGAGTTTGCTTACAACAATAGCTTCCACTCAAGCATTTGTATGCCTCCCTTTGAAGATCTTTATGGTAGACATCGTAAATCCCTAGTTGGGTGGTTTGAAGTGGAGGAAATGGATTTGTTAGGATCGAATTTGGTCATGGAATCCTTGGGGAAGGTTAGGTTGATTACGGAAAGATTTAAAATAGTCCAAAGTAGACAAAAATCCTATTCCGATATGAGGAGAAGAGATCTTGAGTTTAAGGTTGGTGATTGGGTTTACTTGAAACCCTCACTCAGGAAGGGTGAGGTATGGTTTGGCAAGAAGCGGAAATTAAGCCCAAGGTTTATGGGTCTTAATAATGTTTCGAGGATAGTGGCTAAGGTCGCATATGAGTTGGAGTTTCATATGGAGATGGACATGGTTCATTCGATCTTCCATGTGTCCATGTTGAGAAAGTGTGTGGGTGAACCCAGTGCCATTATGCGTTTCGATGTTGTAGGTGTTGTAAGAGATAATTTGACTTAGGAGGTCTCGATGACAATTTTTGACAGGCAAGTGAAGAGGTTGAGGAACACAAATGTAGATTCCGTCAAGGTCCTTTGTAGGAACCAACAAGTTGAAAGTGCCACATGGGAAGCCAAGGCGGACATGAGAAAGTGATACTCATATCTCTTCCACTGTACTCAAGCCAAAGGTGCTAATTTATGTTTCCTTTATGATTTCAAGTGTTAATTTTCATGCCTTATGTCATTTTGCAAGCATTTATGTCTATGTTGACTAGTTTATGATGATTTTGATATTCATATTGAGATTTTTGAGAATGATGTTTAAATGCATTCTACTCATATCAGGCTAAAATCTTCTTGGTTACTTCTCTTATGCACGTTTCTCTGACATTCAGGGATGAATGTTCCCAAAGGGGAGATATTGAAACATCCCAAAATCCATGCATGATATCAAAAATCTAACTTCATATACTCAATCAGGGGGAAGCATTGAGTGAAAAATGAGTATAACCCAGATTTAGAGGGCCTATAGCAAAAAATAATTTTCACTAATTTTTAATTTTCAGTGGCCATCTGCGCCATGGCCGCGACGCGCCAGGGGCATGGATTAGCGTTGGAATGAAGTTTGTTCTAGTCTGCATCGCAGTAAGGTCACAGACTAGTATATTATTTTGCTTGGTTTTTCAATCTCATTGAAGCTAATTGGGGTCACATAACTCCGAGTTCAATTCAAGCTCATCTCAAGAAAACCCAAGTTTTAGGTATGAGAGTTTCATCCCTTGGGTCCTTTCACCCATGGAGCCCAATCTTCCTTAATATGAAAATTGCATTTTTTTTCAAGTTGCACAAAACTAGCCACATAGAGGAGGAGGATTATTTCACTTGGGCACCGGTTCCTACATGGTGAAATCACGTAGGCAAGGAGATGACAGGTGGAGCCACTGACCCACTAAGACTCAATTCTTCTTTTATTCATCAAAGCTCATCCTAATCTCCGTCGAACTTCACCTATTTTCGATCCGAGGAAGGAAGCTAAAGAATTCAATCAACCGTCAAAATACCAAACTAAAGAATCCATGGCGGTGGGAGCAACTTCTGTAAAGGCCCCCACTAAGCAAAAGCAAAGATCAAAAGTGGCCTATTCATTCCCATCCTTCAAGTGTGCGACTAAATCATTCAATGGTACGTAGTCAAATGGCGATATCTGCCTTGACCTCAAACCGATCTTGCGCGTCAATTACCCATGTCCCCACCCTAGCTATAAGAAAGAAAGGGTTAGTACATTTGAATGTACTAAGTAAGTAGGATGCAAGTAAACAAGAATTGAGCCTCATAATGAAAATGCATAACAATAGGCAATAGACACACTTATAACAATATGACATGTATGATTAATGAATAAGTAAAACATGCATAAGTAATTCATGAACATATAGAATATCATTTGTACAGAAGAGACCAAGCTAGATTTACAAAGTTCAAATCCCTTTATAGGTTAGTGATGACAGCACCTATCATCCTAGTGTGTGAGGTACAAATCCCTCATCAACGTTAGTGATGATAGCACTCATCATCCTAGTGTGTGATGTTCTAACCCCTCATCAAGGTTAGTGAGGATAGCACCCAGCACCCTAGTGTGTGAGGTACAAACCCCTTATCAAAGTTAATGATAATAGCACCCATCACCCTAGTGGTTGAGATGTTGACCCCTTAACTAGGTCACTAGAATTAGGCCTGGACTAATGCAACACTGTATATAGAATATATTATATACATTAGCATATTTGATCATCATATAATCAATC
>JAABOM020010204.1:0-19649 GCA_011800125.2 Solanum clarkiae | reverse complement strand
TTTTTCACCAAACCAAAGACACCACGCTACTTAGGAACCTCAATACAACACCCTAGAACCGACAATTTCCCGAGAAGACGAAAAAATGAATTTTTGGAGAAAATTACTGTAGCAACCCGAGAGGGTTGCTACTGTTCACCCAATTTTTTTTTCTTTTGTTTTGCTTCAATCTTCTTCTTGAATCGATTACACATGAAAAATAATGTTCTTCATGCACAAACACACAAGTATAATTGAATATGTATACAAGTTATACCGCTCAAAGATTCTACAATTTCCTATCTCCCATGCCCCAAATTTTCCAACTTACACTTCAATATTAGCCAAAGACTATCATACTTTATAAATTAATAGCACAAGGAATAAGACTTACTTGATTCCCTTCCTCTCCTTCTTCTTCTTCTTCTCTTCTTCTTCTCCTCTTCTAATTTTTCTAAGTGTTGAAGACTTATAAGAAAAATGAAGTGGTCTTCATTTGACTAAGGAGGGGTATATATAGACATACAACTTTTTAAAAATTGCAACATAAGGGCTCCTAGTTAGCCCATTGACCAATTAGGTCCCCAAACTTTTCTATTTTAGTCCAATTAAGGACTTCCGACTTCAACTAAATTTTTACCCAAAAGATTCACTTGATTCCATACTCACGCACCATAAGTTAGTAAAATTTAAAATATTCTTCAATCACAATAATTTTTCCGAATGAGTAATTGACCTCCTTTTAGTTAATTTCGGGGTCTAACATATAAACCATTAAGGGGGTACGAATAGTCTCATTCTCATTGGTAAATCGACCACTGAAATGTTCTAAAATACAGGCCACTAAGGTGTAAATAGCATTTTGTCTATTAACAGTTAAAGCAAAGCCCAGGCTCAGGTTCTACCACATTAATAATCACAACTCTTTGTTCCATAGTGAGAAAATTATCCCACCATCTACGTAACTGGCCAGCGAATCCTGAAGCAACCATTCTAGCAATGTTTTTATCACTGTTAGTATTATTACCACTTTTTGCAATAGTACTATACATCAGCATATGATGCACTAGAATAGTTAATTGACGATCAGTCAAACCATCAAGGTTCCATTCATAAATTTCAGAACCACTATAAGAGGTGTTAGTCTGATTCCAATTGCGTTCTTCTTTTAAAACATCTTGTGGAGTCAAAAGAGGATAATAACAAGTTTCCATATGGGGTGAATGAGCATACCTTTGCTCTTTTGTCGTTTGACCAGACCTTTAAGCTTATTTAGATCAGAATAAGTTTGAGTTTTAACTGTCAAAAAATCAGAGATTTGCTCGATTTGATCGGCAAAGTCATTTGACAAATTAAGAGGTTTTTTGCATTAAAAGTAGTCATTTTTTCAAAAAAAAATTCAAATTATCTATATCAAAACTTGGAACATTTTGAATTCGAAATTCAAAGATTTCTGGAGGAGGCTGAATATTAGCTTTGACTATTTGTAAATCTGGCTTGGTTCCTGAAGAAGAAGACACGTCAGAAGACACAGCATTGCTAGTGCTCACTTCCTTGCCCATACTCAATTCTTTTATTAAAAGATGTAGCTTATCAAACTTTTCATATAAAGAACTGATTTGTTCTCCTAAAACCTTTACATAAAGGTTTTGATAATTATTTTGAGAAATTAATTTATTAATTTCTTCAATAGTAACCTGAGCAACATCTCTCTCAACAAAGTTTTGAAAAGCAACAAATGAGATGGTTGTATTATTAGGTAAAACAAAAGCTGATTGAGGTGGGTAAATTTGTGTAACCATTTCTCCCTTATCCTTTTGATATGATCTTTCTAAAATATTAATAGATAATAATAATAAGTGGTTATAAACCACAGAACAAAGCATATAATCTGATTATGCAGAGCACAAATTTCATAAAACTCTTGAGAAATATTATGTAATCCATCTGGACTATAAGTCTCAAAAAATCGGAGTTTGAATTGGTTCCATTTATCACAGAAAAATTCCTTTTGATTTTGTTTTCTTGCCAGGGATCCTTGACTAAATCGATTTGGAAAGGAATCATTTAAATATTATCGTGGTCAAAATCCATTTTTGAAGCAGTCGGAATATCTTTATCAAAAACATTATCAGCATCCTGGACAATTTGATAACCAGGATCTGGGGGCTGGTGATAGTCTGCTCTAATTCATAAAATTTAAAACTAACTTAAATATAATAGATTTTTTTATAGCTTGATGACTGTATGGAGGAATTTATCTTTTACCCAAGCAAGAGACCTGTTAGAACTTGATACTACTTGTGTTGAGCTCATGTGTCTAACGGTTCTAACTGTGAAAGGGATGCCTCACTTTAAACAACCACTTAATAAAGGGGCTTAATGTCACAGCTTACTAGACGTAGTCTCTAAGACAAAGCCAACACCATAGTGCCAATTTCGACTGTATGACCATCTCGGAACCAAGTCAAGAAACTATAAAAAAATTTATATCATATTAAAATTGAGTCTAGACTCTTGCATATTCATTATAAGAGAGAAACTAAATATTCAGCATAGATATAAACTAGCTTAGCCGGACATAGTCACGGCCAGAAGAAGATAAAAATATTAAATTTTTTAAAAGAGATAAACTGAGAATAAAACCTTTATTACCAAAAGTTGGATACCGGAATAGTAAAAACGATCTTTATTTACAAACTTGAAAACTTTACAAAGGATTTTAGAAAGAGAAACTAGAGATAAGGGAGAGAACTTAAGAGATTGAAATAAAAACAAATGAAAAACCTTATGCCTCTAAGTCTTACAAATGAGGCTTTATATAAAAGAAAGAAAGGCGTCTATGTATAGTATAACGGGGCCCATATGTGGGTCCATGTATAGTAATGAATAGTGTATCTACTATTTTGAACAGTAAATCTACTATAATGACAGCTTTCTTGTAGCACATCATTGTCTTGTGATACAATTTTTATTTCGTATTTATTTTGTCATATCTTGGGAAAATTTATCGATATCATCGATCTCTTTTTCTATCGAGTCTTTATCACTCTGGATGGACTGAGAATCTTCCATATTAATACTTCCTTCGTTAGACGTATTACCTTTTTTGAATATCCCGATTGAATTTAATAAATCTTGTTTAACTTGATTCATGTATTTGGCTATTAGCTCAAGTTTGTCTTGCACTTGATCTTGTAGGAAAATTCTATGAACAATTCCTTTGACTGATATATCAATCAGTGGGCCAATTCTTGTCTGTATAGCTTCTTTGTTGAGGGTTCTATCTTAATTAACTTATCCCAAAAATTATTAAAAAATACTTTGTACAAACAAGGTATTTGCTCTTTGGTATAATCAAATTCAGGGACACATTTATGAATTCATGGGTTAGAGAATTTAATGAAGAAGTACATTTGGCCTAAATTCTCTGGGCAAAAGATATGATATTCTTCGTATAACTCAGTAAGTTTTGGAGAAACATTAGCCCAATTTTTGTATGAGTGGTTAAACGCTGGAGGCAATATGTTTGCGGTTGGACCATGGTATGACCACCAATCCAAAAACCAATTTGGGATATTATCCTTGAATACATGGGAACACACCTTTATAAACCATGTGTCCTTGTGACATTTATTGTTATAAACCACGTGTGCTTGTAAAGCACCACATCAAATGCGTCGATCTAATCTCAATAAGTGCACTTTACTCTGGCTTGATTTAGTATAATTGGCCTTTCAGTTAATGAATGAACACTCCAATCTTCTATAGATATAATTTGCTTTATTATCATCTTTTAGAAGTTATAATCTATCTTAGTGATGTTATATCCTTGGAAATGCTGGAATTCCACACTTCTAGTACTAGCACATTTTCATAAAAAGATCGGGTTTTGAATGACTTACCCGGAAAACATAAATTACCAAAGATCTTTGGAGTATTCGCTATGGCTCATTTTGTCTTTGAATCTCAGAGTTTTTCACAAAAAATATTATCTTCTTTTTTGTCACGTTTTTCATAGTTCCTGATATAATCAAGATGTTCGAGACTAACAACTGTAGCAAATGTATTAGTTTGCTTTTTCTGTGATTCCAAATATGCTTGTAATTGTCCATATAATGGACTATCTTCTGGAATATCTTTCAGCTAGATAGAATGAGATGAGGATGAAGATGCTTATCCTCTAGATACTGCGGATTTTATCAAACTCCTTCCTCCCAATCATATAACTGGTCGAGTAATTGTTGAGGATGAGGATCCGTATGACCATCCTCTACTTTGGGATGATCTTCCTGTAAGTTTAGTTTTGCCTTTATCACCTCTTCCTCTTCCTCCAGGAAACCATGGAGGTAATCCATCCATACTACAAATATAAAGTGGTTACTAGTCAGAAAACCAATAATCCAACGTATCAAAGTCGTGGAATAGCTTCCTAATTTCATCTTTAATATTGATTTCTTCATAAGTGAAAACAGAGAAATCAATGTCTTCAGTTATCATCGAGATAATAATAGTATCAAGTATAAGCCATTTCATGTCCATACATAATGGAAGTACCTTTAGAATGGTGATAAGAGTTTTATCTTTGAAATAATTCATGAATCAGTTCATTGTAGATATTCTCTGGACAAAAAATCAGGAAGCGAATTATCAATTTCTTTTTTATACTTTATTTCAAAATCAAAAGGTGTTAATTGAGCTTTCCACCTTGCAAATATTAATTTAAAAGCATCATGCTTAAAATCTTTATTAAACATGTATTTAACAGATTGAGCATCCGTTTTTATCAGAAACTTCTAGTTATATAAATCATCTTGGAATTTTAAAATACATTTAACAATTGTTAACATTTCGTGAGTCCTAGTAGCATATTTTTTCTGGGCTTCTGTTCATTTTTCAGTGTGAAATCTTATCAATTATTCACATTTATCATGAGGATTAACCTGTTTATTATACCACCATAACCGATATTAGAAGCATCAGTCTTAATAATTTTCTGCCAATTAAGATTAGCAAGAGCCAAACATGGAAGGGCTTTAACCCTTCATTTAATTTGCTGAACTAAAGAAGTATGTTGTTCAGTCCAAGAACCTTTATAACCTTTTTTTAACCTTTCATATAATGGGGCTAAATCATGAGATATATTTTTATAAAAAGGAGAAATATAATTAAGGCTTCCCAAAAATTTTTGAAGCTGAATCCTGTCAGTTATAACATCAGGAAATTTAGAAGCAAAATCACTAGCTCTTTGAATTGGGGTAATCTTTCCTTGATAAATATTATGTCCTAAAAATCATACTTCAGTTTGAAAAAACTCATTTTTAGTTTTGATATTACCAAATCATTTTGAATCACAATTTTCTTAAAAATATCAAGATGTTTAACATACAATTCAAATGTTTTAAAAAAAATACTAAAACGTCATCAATATACACAATGATGAAATTCATATAAGGATTGAAGATATCATTCATAATTTTTTGAAATTCAGAAGGGGCATTTTTTATTCCAAAACGCATGACATTCCATTCATATTATCCAAACATGACATTAAAAGCAGTTCTATCAGTATGCGGTTTAAAATTTTGAATTTACCAATATCCTGATTTAAATCAAATTTTGAAAATATATTGGCATAAAAATTTGAGATAATAAGTCCTTTTTTATTTGGAATAGGATACCTAACCTATTTTAAATGCTTATTTAAAGGTTTGTAATTTATTACCAACCTGGGAACTCCACGTTCCTTTTCAACTGCATTATTAACATAAAAAGTCGTACAAGACCAAGAAGATTTAGAAGATTTTATCAATCCCTTTTGTAACAAATTATCAATCTATGTTTTGTATAATTCAACTAATTCATCATTCATCTGACAAGGTCGAGATTTGGTAGGAATATTATCCTCAGAAAAATTATCTTCATATGGAAGTGTAACAATATATTTTTTTCGATTCCAAAAGGCACTAGGATGGTTAGCCCAAATATCAATTGTTATTTCTTCAGAAATCAATTTAATTTTTTTTGTACTTTAACAGATTTCATTATATCACCAATATTCATGCTAAATAATTCAAGTTGTAAAGAGTCAACATGTTTTGCTTTATATCAACCAAAATATTTATATCTCTACTTACTGGACGAGTAACAAAGGCGAATGAAATTTTATTACCATTATATTTTGCAGAAAACTCATTTTCGTCTAACCATGTAAATGGATAAATAGGAGTAGTAAAAGAAATTTCAAGTATAATTGGAGGATTTAATTGATTTTCAACCAAAAAAAGTGAGGAATGCATATTTTATTTTGGCAAATATGGGTATTTGAAAGTTTATACTCTATATCAAGAGCATCACCAGAGGCAGATCTAACAACATGAGTAGTTTTTTGAAAATATTTTGAAGGAACTGATCCTTCTTAGATGTAACTAACATCTTCACCATTATCAATCATAGCTACATTTGTTATGAAAAATTGATTACCAATCATGATGATGCATTTAATATACCATTTTTTAGCATTTATAACTTGCATCATACCATGAAATGGCTTATTTTTAGAATGAAGATATTTTTGAAAATCATCCTTTTTCAAAAGCAATACCTTTACCATGAGGTTTTTCTGGAAGAGAATTATTTTTCTCTAATTGAGAAATCCAATGATAACAAATCGTTTGATTCTATTTAAGAGATTTAATCTCCCTTTTCAAGTTTTCAGTTTCAAATTTTAGGTCATCAAAACTAGTTTCCCTAGTCACCTCAGAGATAGATCACTTAGTCATTTGGCAATATATCTGTTATGGTATATGGCGGAATACTCAAAATTATCTGTTTGATTGTGAAAATCATCAATTTTTAAAGTGTAAGTAGAATATTTTGAATCAGAAGTTGTGGCCGTTTGTAAAATTTTGTCACGAATTTTTTTATTCGTAACTTCTTTTAAAAGTTCTATTACATTATCAAACGTAGTAGTATTCATATTCAAATCTTCAAACTAATATTGCAATTTATAAAAGGCATCTTCACAATTACAGGTATCACCTTCAGAATCAGCACAAAAAACATTATTATTCTCGTTGTCAGAAAATTCAAGTAGATTAATATCTTCAGATTCAGTTTCAGTATCAGAAATATAATCTGACTAAGAACTAGAAGTGTATAACAAAATATAAATCTGATCATGGACAATATTATTAAGATTAAGAGACTTAAGCTTTTCAAGCTTGCAATTAGGAGCTATATGTCCAAAATTACCACATTTATAACACTTAGTTTTTTCTTGGTCACGTTTAGACCTATTCTTGGTAAATCTAGTTGACTTACGATGAGTTTTCTTAGCATCTCTTTATTCTTTAGATCTATATCTAGATCTCTTTTTTCTATAAGGGCAGTCTAAATAATTTCCACGCTTATGATATCTGGATTTTTTCTTTCTATTAGGAAAAGGAGGTTCACTAACTCCAAACTGGGTACAAAAATCACCTAATTGGTTTCTTTCTTTTAATCGGTCCATTTTCAGTTGTTTGGACAATTTAAGGTCAATACAAAGGTTTAAACCTTCTTGAATGCAGGTTCCTATAAGCTTTCCATAAGTAAAGGTTTCCCATTTGATTTCACCATGGGGTCCTCTTAAGGCTTTTCTAACTCTTTCAGCAAATAGAGGGGGGATCTTCTCTATAAACTTTTGCTTCTAATGACTTAATTTAGTCTCGGGTAGTTTCATGACTCTACTAAGAAAGGTGTTTATATATCACCTAAATTCTCCTAAATGACGACATCATAAACCATTAAGGAGGGTACAAATAGTCTCATACTCATTGGTAAATCGACCAATGAAATGTTCTAAAATACATGTCACTAAGGTGTAAACAACATTTTATCTATTAACAACTAAAGCAAAGCCTAACTTATCAATAGCAAGCTCAGGTTCTACCACATTAATAATCGTGGCTCTCTGTTCCATAGTGAGAACATTATCCCGCAATCCACGTAACAGGCGAGCGAATCCTGCAGCAATCATTCTAGCAATGTTTTTATCACTAGCAGCATTATTATCATTTCTTACAATAGTACCATACATCAGCATACGATGCACTAGAATAGTTAACTGATGATCAGTCAAACCATCAAGGTTCCATTCATAAATTTCAGAACCACTATAAGAGGTGTTAGTTTGATTTCAATCGCATTCTTCTATTAAAACGTCTTATGGAGTCAGACAAGGATAATAATAAGTTTCCATATTGGGTAAATGATCATACCTTTTGCCCTTTTGTCTTTTGACCAGACCTTTAAGCTTATTAAGCTCAGAATAAGTTTGAGTTGTAAGTGTCAAAAAATTAGGGATTTGGTCGATTTGATCAGCAAAGTCGTTTGACAAATTAAGAGGTTTTTCATTAAAAGCAGTCATTTTTTAAAAAAGTTTTTCCAAATTATCTATATCAATACTTGGAAGATTTTGAATTCAAAATTCAGGGATATCTAGAGGAGGTTGAATATTAACATTGACTATTTGTACATCTGGCTTGGTTCCTGAAGAGGAAGCCACGTCATAAGACATAGCCTTAGTTTATATCTATGTCGAATATTTAGTTACTCTCTTATAACTAATATGCAAGAGTATAGACTCAATTTTAATATGATATGAATTTCTTATAGTTTCTTACTTGGTTTCGAAATGATGATACAGTCAAAATTTGCACTATGGTGTTGGCTTTGTCTTAGTGACTGCGTCTAGCAAGCTGTGACATTAAGCTCCTTGATTGATTTATTATTTAAAGTGGGCGTCCCTTTCAAAGTTAGAATCGCTAAAAACAAGAGTTCAACACAAGTAGTATCAATTTCTGACAGGTCCCTTTCTTGGGTAAAAGATAAATTCCTCCATACAGTCATCAAGTTATAAAAAATTCTATCATATTAAAGTTAGTTTTAATTTTATGAGTTAGAGTCTCGATGGCCGAGCGAACCACTGCCATCCCCCAGATCCTGGTTATCAATGGGACTACTGCCAGCCCCCAGATCCTAGTTATCAATTATAATCATTACGCAAGTTCCTAGGCTCTGATACATTGATTTGATCAAGTAATTCTTGTTCGTATAACTTCTTTGTTGAGGGTTCTATCTTCATTAACTTATAACAAAATTTCTTAAAAAAATACTCTGTACAAACAAGGTATTTGCTCTTTGGTATAACCAAATTCTGAGACCCATTTGTGAATTCATGGGATAGAGAATTCTATGAAGAAGCATATTTGGCTTAAATTCTCTAGGCAACAGATATGATCTGCTTGGTATAACTCAGTAACTTTTGGAGAAACTTTAGCCCAATTTTTCTATGACTGATTAAAGACTGGAGGCAATATTTTTGTGATTGGATCAAGGTATGGCCACCAATCGAAAAACCAATTTGGGATATTATTCTTGAATACATGGGAACACATTTTTATAAACCATGTGTGCTTGTGACGTTCATTATTATAGTAAAGCACCATATCAAATGTATCGATATAATCCCAATAAGTGCAATTTACAATGGCCTGATTTAGTACAACTGGCCTTTCAGTCATTGAATGAACACCCTAATCTTCCATAGACATAATCTGCTTTATTAGCATCTTTGAGAAGTTATAAATTGTCCCAATGGTTTTATATCCTTGGAAATGCTGGAATTTCACACTTCCTGTACTGACTAGCACATTTTCATAAAAAGATCAAGTTTTGTATGACTTACCCGGGAAAAATAATTTGCCTACCAAATATCTTTGGAGTAATCGCCATGGCTCATTTTGTCTCTGAATCTCAGAGTTTTCCACAAAAAAAATTATCTTCTTTTGGTCAAGTTTTTCATAGTTCTTGATATCATCAAGATAGCCGATACTAGCAATTGTAGCAAACATATTGCTTTGCTTTTACTGTGATTCTAAATATGCTTGTAATCGTCCATATAATGGACTATCTTCTGAAATATCTTCCAGGTGAGTAGAAGGAGATGAGGATGAAAATGCTTCTCCTTTAGATACTGTGGAGTTTATCAAACTCCTTCCTCCCAACCATATAACTGATTGAGTATTTATTGAGGATGAAGATCTGTATGATGATCCTCTGCTTTGGGACTATCTTCCCGTAAGCTTAGTTTTGCCTCTATCACTTCGTCCTCTTCCTCTAGGAAATGATGGAGGTGATCCATCCATACTGCAAATATAATAGTTTTTAATAGTCGAAAAACCAATAATCCAAGGTATCAAAGTCGTGGAATCGTTGCCTAATTTCATCTTCAATATTGATATCTTCATAAGTGAAAACAGAGAAATCCATGTCTTCAGTTATCATCGAGATAATAATTGAATCAAGTATGCCCATACATAATGGCAGTACCTTTATAATGGTGATAAGAATTTTATCGCTGAAATAATTATGAACCAGTTCATTGTAGATATTCTCTAGATAAAAAATCAGGAAGCAAATTACCAATTCCCTTTTTATACTGTATTTCAAAATCAAACGGCGCTAATTGAGCTTGTCATCTTGCAAATGATAATTTAGAACCATCATGCTTAAAATCTTTATCAAACATGTACATAACAAATTGAGCATCCATTTTTATCAAAAACTTTTGGTTATATAAATCATCGTGGAATTTTACAAAACATTTAACAATCGTTAACATTTCTTGAGCCATAGTAACATATTTTTTCTGGGCTTCTGTCCATTTTTCAGAGTGAAATCTTATCAAATATTCATATTTATCATGAGAATTAACCTGCTTTAATATACCACCATAACTGATATAGAAGCATCAGTCTCAATAATTTTCTACCAATTAGGATTAGCAAGAGTCAAACATGGAAGGGCTTTAACCCTTCGCTTAATTTGCTGAACTAAAGAAGTATATTGTTCTGTCAAAGAACCTTTATAACCCTTTTTTAACCTGTCATATCATTGGGCTAAATCACGTGATAAATTTTTATAAAAAGAAGAAATATAATTAAGGTTTCCCAAAAATCTTTGAAGCTGACTCCTGTCAGTTATAACATCCGAAAATTTAGAAGCAAAATCAAGCTCTTTGAATAAGGGTAATCTTTCTTTGACAAATATTATATCCTAAAAATCTTACTTCAGTTTGAAACAAACTCATTTTTTGTTTTGATATTACCAAACCATTTTGAATCACAATTTTCTTAAAAACATCAAGATGTTTAACCTGCAATTCAAAGTTTTTAGAAAATACTAAAATGTCATCAATATACACAATGATGAAATCCATATAAGAATTGAAGATATCATTCATAATCTTCTGAAATTTAGAAGGGCATTTTTAATCCAAAAGGCATAGCATTCCATTCATATTGTCCAAATGGGACATTAAAAACAGTTCTATAAGTATTCTATTTAAAAAATTAAATTTTCCAATATCCTGATTTTAGATCAAATTTTCAAAATATATTGGCATCATAAAGTCGAGACAATAAATCCTTTTTATTTGGAATAGGATACCTAGCCTATTTTTTAAATGCGTATTTAAAGGTTTGTAATTTATTACCAACCTGGAACTTCATGTTCTTTTTCAGCTGCATTATTAACTTAAAAAGCAATACAAGACCAAGGAGATTTAGAAGGCTTTATCAATCCCTTTTGTAACAAATTATCAATCTCTTTTTTACAAAATTCAACTAATTCAGCATTCATCTAGTAAGCAGATCCTAGTTATCAATGGTATCAGAGTCTAGGAACTTGCATAATGATTATGAGATGAGATTCGAGGTATTTGACATAGATATGACTGACTTTTCTATGGATTCAAGAGATAGTAGTATTAAAAATAAAAAATTAGAAGAGGTTGATATACCTCAAGATCTTGACTTGTTAAATAAATGGATTATTCCTAAAATTGATACTAAAATCATTTATAATTATGGTTGGTTTGATAAGTTATCTTCTAAACATATGATAATCATTAGCTTCAAATTCATCAGAACAGACTATTCACCTGTTAAAAAAACGTGATATCGATCCTTATAGACATCAATTTTATTTTATGCATATTGGCATGGTGCGAATTACTTTTAATCCTTTAACTCTTAAAAGTTACCTGAGACTTTTTTGGTAGCATTAAGAGATTCTAGAAATCTTAATTTTTGACACTCGCTCATGGGTTCAATAGAATCCACTATGGCCTATGGTCCTGTTTATTTCAATACAAAACCAAATTTGCTGTTATCTCTGACTAATGTTCCTTGATGTGTTAAAATGCATGGTTATAATTACGCGCCTGGATCTTAGCTTATTTTCTTATCTAAAAGGATTTACTTTAAATTGTTATCTTCATTGAATTCTAAGTGTAAAGTATTTGACACTCCTAATCAAACTATTTTGATTAAAACTAATTTTGCCAAATCAAAATTCACCACTAGACGACAAATTAAGTGGGATGAAATTAATTTTTGTACCACTTGGACTTTAAATTCGACTATGTCTTCTAATCAAGTAACTGATAATTTGACAAAAATGTATTTTTTACATATCAATCAAAAGCCCGATGAAAAAGTTTTTATTCAACTTGATGATAGATCAGTTGTTTATAATAGACATTCATTTTCTCATAGTAGATTATTGCCTATTGTGCCTCATTTTTTCTCCTATAGATCCATCATATGGCCCAGCAAGAAGTCGCCTATCCTCTTTACATACTATTGATATGGAAACAATTGATAAAGTGCGTGATACCGCTAAATATGTTGAAAAACTTAAAATTAATGCTCGAAATAATATTGTTCAGGATGCTGATAATGTTTCTGATAAAGATATTCCGACTGCTTCAGAAATAAATTTTGACCACAGCAACATTTAAGTAATTTCGGTCCAAATCGATTATAGTCCAGGATCCCTGGGAAGAAAAAATATTCAAAAGGAATTTTTCAGTAATAAATGGAACTAATTCAGACTTTGGTGTGGCTGGTGGTAGTCCTCTCGGCCATCTACACTCTTAAGTCATAAAATTAAAACTGACTTTAATATAATAGAATTTTTTTTATAGCTTGATGACTGTATGGAGGAATTTATCTTTTACCCAAGCAAGGGACCTGTCAGAACTTGATACTACTTGTATTGAGCGCATATGTCTAGCGGTTCTAACTGTGAAAGGGACGCTCCACTTTAAATAACAACTTAATGAAGGAGCTTAATGTCACAACTTGCTAGACGTAGTCACTAAGACAAAGCTAACATTATAGTGCCAATTTCAACTGTATCACCATCTTGGAACCAAGTCAAGAAACTATAAGAAATTCATATCATATTAGAATTTAGTTTAGACTCTTGCATATTAATTATAAAAGAGAAACTAATTATTCAACATACATATAAACTAACTTAGCCGGACATAGTCACGGTGTGAAGAAGATAAAAGTATTAAATTTTTTAAAAGAAATAAAGTGAGAATAGTACCTTTATTATCGGAGTTAGATGCCAGAACAGTAAAAAAGGTCTTTATTCACAAACTTTAAAACCTTACAAAAGATTTTAGAGAGAGAAACTAGAGAGAAGGGAGAGAACTTAAGATATTGAAAGAAAAACTTATGAAAAATCTTATGCCTCTAAGTCTTACAAATGAGGCTTTATATAAAAAAAAGAAAGGCATCTATGAATAGTATAACAGGGCCTATATGTGGGTCCATGTATAGTATTGAACAGTGTATCTACTATTCTGAACAGTAAATCTACTGTAGTGGCGGATTTCCTGTAGCATATCGTTGTCTTGTAGAAGGATTTTAATTTCGTGTTTATTTTGTCATATCTTGGCAGAATTTATCGATATCATCGATCTCTTTTTCTATCAAGTTTTTATCACTCGGGATGGACTGAGCATCTTCCATATTAATACTACCTTCGTTGGACATACAACTTTTTTTGAATATCCCGATTTAATTTAATAAATATTGTTTAACTTGAGTCATGTATTTGGATATTAGCTCAAGTTTGTCTTGCTCTTGATCTTGTAGGGAAATTCTACGAGCAATTCCTTTGACTGATGTATCAATCAGTGGGCTAGTAGCTGAGGCATATTTCGTAGTAGCATTGATTTGATCAAGTAATTCTTGTCCTTATAACTTCTTTGAGGACGGTTCTATCTTCATTAAGTTATCCCAAAAATTATTTAAAAATGCTCTATACAAACAAGATATTTTCTCTTTAGTATAACCAAATTCTAGGACCCATTTATGAATTCATGGGACAGAGAATTCAATGAAGAAGTATGTTTGACCAAATTTCGATGGGCAATAGATATGATCCGCTTGGTGTAACTCAGTGAGTTTTGGAGAAACTTTAGCCCAATTTTTATATGAATGGTTAAAGACTGGAGGCAAAATTTTTGTGGTTGGACCATGGTAAAGCCACCAATCCAAAAACCAATTTGGGATATTATCCTTGAATACATGGGAATACACCTTTATAAACCATGTGTGCTTGTGACGTTCATTATTATAGTAAAATACCATATCACATGTGTTGATATAATCCCAACAAGTGTTGTTTTACTTTGGCCTAATTTAGTATAACTGGCCTTTCAGTCATTGAATGAACACCCCAATCTTCCATAGATATAATCTGCTTTCTTATCATCTTTGAGAAATTATAAACTGTCTCATTGGTGTTTATCCTTGAAAATGCTGGGATTCCATACTTCCGGTACTGACTAGAACATTTTCATAAAAAGATCAGGTTTTGTATGACTTACGCGAAAAATATAAATTGGTTACAAAATATCTTTGGAGTATTCGTCATGGCTCATTTTGTCTCTGAATCTCAGAGTTTTCTATAAAAAAGATTATCTTCTTTTTATCAAGTTTTTCATAGTTCTTGATATCATCAAGATGGTCGAGACTAGCAACTGTAGAAAACATATTACTTTGTTTTTTCTGTGATCCTAAATATGCTTGTAGTTGTCCATATAATGGACTATCTTCTAGAATATCTTCCAGGTGAATAGAAGGAGATGAGGATGAAGATGCTTCTCCTCTAGATACTGCAGAGTTTATCAAACTTCTTCCTCTCAACCGTATAACTGGTCGAGTATTTGTTGAGGATGAGGATCCATATGAAGATCCTGTACTTTGGGACGATCTTTTCGTAAGCTTAGTTTGGCCTCTATCACCTCATCCTCTTCCTCCAGGAAACCACGGAGGTGATCCATCCATACAACAAATATAATAGTGGTTATTAGTCGGAAAACCAATAATCCAAGGTATCAAAGTCGTGGAATCGTTGCCTAATTTCATCTTCAATATTGATTTCTTCATAAGTGAAAACAGAGAAATCCATGTCTTCAGTTATCATCTAGATATTATTTGTATCAAGTATAAGTCATTCCATGTCCATACATAATGGCAGTACCTTTAGAATGGTGTGTAATCATATAAAATTTATTAAAATATTAATTTTATAATATGATTCAAATTATATCAAATTCAAAAATATATTAGTCCAAATAAATATTATGGATTAATATAACTGGGTTAATTAATTAATTCCAATAAATTATGGATTTAATTGAAAGTCCAAATTCATTTATTTGGGCTATAAAAGATGACCCACTTTATTGGGCCCAATATCCCCCATCCTAGAGGCCCACTTGATGCCACGTGGTGGATGACATGGTATGCCAAATCAAACAAAGAAGTCAATAGAATCATGTCGTGTGTCAAAATGACAAAGCATTCCTATCTAAATCAGAGGCCAATAAATATGTGCCACATGTGCAAGTGATGTGTCTCAACCAATCAAATATTGTCATGTCACTTTAAAGGAGTCCTATTCTAATCACTTTTCCTGCACCATGTCACCTTACATCTGATTTGCCATAAGGAAGCCAGATTCCATCATAACTCAAGAAACCTGTTTTTATCCCTTTTTCTTCGCCATATCACCTTAAATCTGATTGGCCGGAAGAAGATATGACTCTATCATGACTCCTCTATTATACAACTATATAAAGGGGTCCTCATAATTCAGAATTGACATCAAGAATTCTAACAAGAGGCCAGAAAGAGCTCGTGGATCAAATGCACAGATTTCTCTACAAGCAATAAGAAGAATTCAAGAAATCAAGAAATCAAGCATTCAAGTTCAAGAAGGCATCAAGATCAAGATCACCGAATTCAAGAACAAGCCCAAAAGCCCTTGGATTCAAGTACAAGTCAAGATCAAGTTCAAGAACAAATCCATATATCAAGATCAAGACCACTAAATTCAGGATCAAGCCCAAAAGCCCTTGAATTTAAATACAAGTCAAGATCAAATACATCAAGTTTTTCAAGATTCAAGAACAAGCTACAAAGCCCTTGAATCTATATTTGAAAAGGTGAATCAGAGGATTCATAGAGATTGTAGAACTCACTCCTTGAAATAAAATACTGATTGTTGCAATATTTTTGCATTCTTTGATTATTCTTTTCTCGATGCAAATTTTATTATCATATAAATTCAGGCGCGCCCGGTGGGACAATCTCTACCTCTCATCTCAACTTTTCAAGAATCAAAGAATATTCAAATGTCTTCCAAGAAGATCAACTCCCAGTCAACTTCCTCCAAGGCTGCTGATTCCAAGTTCTCCATTGAAGTAGAGGGAATTCTGGGTAATACTTTTGGAAGTGTTGGAACTGTTACAACGAGCAAAGCCACTATTCTATGACAACAAACACCGCGAGTGTCATCCGCACCAAGTCCTGATTTTGGATGTTCAACTCTAAGGGGAGCAAGGTACTCTACATATGCTTCAGACAGAGGAAGCAGTATTGCTGAGAAGATCAAGTAGACTTCGGCTCTACTTGAGGTCTCTGGTTCCAAGAATTCTACTGCAAAGAAAGACCAGGATACATCCAATAAATCTTCTCCACAAGCGTCGCATAATGTGACCTCTGAAGATCAACTTCCATGATAATCCATGCTGCACTTCTATACCTCCAACAGTCATACAAGCGATGACAACTAATGTTTCATCCACGGAGGAACAACTTGCAAGTGCGGGAAAGATGATTGAAGGACTGACCAAGCATATGCAACACCAAGAGTCTCGCATCGATAAGTTGATGGATAAAGTAGATGGTTTATTAGATGGGGAATCTAGTCATGCACCTAGGAAGGGTATTGAGATTCAAGAGGCTGAAAATCTTGTGAATCAAGTGTCGACTCTCAAAGAGCTACCAGTTTCTGCCGAAGGAATGATCCCATTTGATCAATTAAAAGAGTTCATTTAAGGGACCATTAAAGACAAGTATGAAGTCTCCACCAAGCCTTACCATATGTATGTCAATCCTTACACTGCAAGGATTGATAATCTCAAAATGCCTCTCAGTTATAAACCTCCCAAATTTTAGTAATTTGAAGGCAAAGGGAATCCAAAGAAGCATGTTGCACACTTTGTAGAGACATGTAATATTGCTGGGACCTATGAAGATCATCTCGTCAAACAATTCGTCCGTTCCTTGAAAGTAAATACCTTTGACTAATACACAGATATTGAACCTCATTCCATTGACAGTTGGGAGCAACTAGAGCATGAGTTTCTCAATCACTTATATAGCACAAGGCGCACAGTGAGCATGGTAAAACTCACAAATACTCACCAAACAAAGGATGAACCAGTCATTGACTTCATAAATCAATGGAGGAACGCAAGTCTCAACTGTAAATATAGACTTAGTGAAGCTTCTGAAATAGAAATGTGTACCCAAGGAATGCACTGGGGGCCTTTCTACATCCTACAAAGGATAAACCTAAGTATTTTGAAGATCTAGCGCCTCATGCTCATGATATGGAGTTGAGCATATCTTCTGCTGGAAAAGATGGAATTCTTGTTTATGATCCTCGCAAAGGAAAGGACAAGTAGGAACTAAAGAAATGGAGCAAATTTGTGCTCAAAAATGATAACAAGGAATCCATGACTTCCAATGCATCACCTGTGAAATTCACTACAAAGGAAAGCAGGAAGCAGAGTGTGAAGACAACTTTTCAAGGGTTGGAAAATCAAAAGTTGACTCTAAAGGAGATGCAAGAAAAAGAATACCCTTTTTTGGATTCTGATGTTTCTCAAATATTTGATGAGTTGGTTGAACTAAAGCTCATCGAGTTATCGGAGATGAAACAGCCCAATGAAGCTGGAAAGACTGATGATCCAAACTATTGCAAATATCATAGACTTTTGGGTCATCCTCTTGAAAAGTGTTTCGTCTTCAAAGACGAAGTCATGCAATTGGCTAGGGAAGAGAAGATTGTCCTTGATGATGAGAAAGCTAGTTCTAACCAAATTTCTATCACTTTTGGCTCGCTTGACCTGATCCAAATATATACCTCCGAAAAGGAGAAGTCCTTAGAGCCTAACAAAATCCAAACTGATAGAGATAATGATGAAAGTTAGATTCTCATGACTAGGCAGAGAAGCAAGAAGAGAAGTTCATGAAGAGAATTATCTAAGAAATCGACCAGAGGAAGGATGGTGAGGAGACCAAAGAAGCAAAAGATAGTCAAGCATCCAAAGAAAGAAAGGGTGGAAGTGTATCACTACCAGAAGGAACGACATCCTGTGACTTTTTGAGAGTTCATGCCGAATTGATTTCACACTGGAATTGCCTAAGAAAACAATGAGGTGTCATGTTTTAACACTGACAAAGGAGAGATAGTAGGTGAAAGTTCATCAAAGATGTCTCCAATGGATAAAGAAGAAGCAACAGGTGAAACCTCATCAAAAGCGTCTCCCTTATCTTTTTGAGAAGCCTGCTGAATCGTCTTCTCAAGATGCACATGTATGCGATACAAAAATTAAATTTATAGAGAATGATATCCTATTTGGTGAAAAGCTACATAGTCATCCTTTGTACATGGTGGGTCTTGTGCTAGAGAAGAGGATAAATAGGATCTTGATTGATGAAGGATCTGGGGTTAGCACTCTACCCATCCATACGTTGAAAGAACTAGGCATCACGAATAAGAAGCTTAGTGAAAGTCGTCTATTAATACAAGGATTCAATCAAGGGGGCAAGAGGGCTATAGGCTCTATTAAGTTAGAAATCCGTATTGGTGATTTGCGATCTAGTGCATGGATGCACGTGATCGATGCAAAGACTTCATACAGTATATTGCATGGTAGGCCTTGGGTGCATAAGGACAAAATTGTCTCATCCTCCTACTACCAGTTTTTGAAGTATCTCCAAGATAGAATTGAAAGGAAAATAGTTGCTGATGATAATCCTTTCACTGAAGCTGAGTCACACTTTGCTGATGCAAAATCCTATCTGAAGAATTATATTGTGAAGGAACCAAAACTCGACGATGTCAAATCAACCATGTCCAATGCACTTGCCAAAAAAAGATCTGGTATGGTGGTTGGAAAGGTCAAAGCCAGTATAGGGGAGTTAGAGTCTTGTCCAGATAAAGGTAAGAACATGTCCTCAAAAAGAAGCCAACTTTTGTACCCCGCTATGTTCCAAAGGTAAAGAAAGAGGCAGCTTAATCATCTGTGTTAGACCCCATATTTCTTAAATTAAGTATAACTATCCAATTGGGGGTATTGTTGTGAATATTGAGTAAGTGAACTCAGGTATTTTTTTTCGATATATGATAGGGGTATCAAGGGAGTTTGGCTTAAATAATTAAGTTGAGTCGGAGGTCCTTGATTG